>QEPC01007433.1:2996818-3044811 GCA_003113815.1 Sphenodon punctatus | reverse complement strand
ACAGACACTCTAACACTGATAAAATGGGTGTTACATTTTATTATACATGTTGCAGGGCACCCATAGAGCACACCTGCAGCCCTGCAACATGTATAATAAAATGTAACACCCATTTTATCAGTGTTAGAGTGACTGTCTGTGTGAAAAGGGCCATACACAAACAGACACACACCTCCACTCATCTCCACCCACAGGGCCTCCTCTGGTTTTCCGGATGGCCCCGTGGGTGGAGATGGGTGGGTGATGGGTGTAGATGGGTGTGCACCGGGAGTGTGCACACACAAATACCCACCGTCCGTGATGTTTACACAGGCACGCACCCAGCACACACCCATCCCCCCACCCACTGTCGGTTCATTTGTACTGACTCCCCCCCTCACTGCACACCCACCGGAACACCAAGCGGTGAGTGGGGCCATCTGTGCAAAAATGGCCTAGGATACACGACAGAGCATAAACAGAGAGCAGTTATTACCAAAACCTCCATTTTAAGTTCAGGCAGGGTATAGTGGGTTTACCCGTTTTTTCAAGTACTCATTTTCTGTATTTCATCAATACGGAATTAAGAAAGAATTGAAGTACTGGACGGGACACTGAATTAATGAAAAAAAACTAAGAAGCGTATTTAACTCCAGTGATAAAGATGGAATCAGATATTCATTTGTGTGAACGAATATGAAAATTATCTTCATGAATACAATAATTCATTTGAGCCACTACCTGTTTAAGCTCCAGGGAAAGGGTGGGATATACATTTAAATAAATAAATATATAATAATTTAAGGCCTATTAGTAACTAAAAAATGTTGGCCACTCCCACTTCCAATTAAGATTAGATAATTTATTTCTTCAGTGCTCTCCTTCTCTCTAATTTGCAGACAGCTAGACTGCTGTAACTTGAAAAGCTACCTCAGAGTTTGATACGCCCTGTTTTAGACACTTGCTGTGCTCGGTGCAAGAACGACTACTGAGTTTCAAAGCTCAGAAATATTTCTTAGGGGTCTGGCAGCACACCAAAACAGCAGCGCCTCCTAAGTCAGCCAGGGTTCGGCAAACATGGATTGATCCTTTCTTATTATGTGTGAGAATCATTTCCCTCAGCAGGATCACTGCTTTAATCATGTGCTTTAAACATAAACAGAATGACAGATTTTACAGTATAATCTGGTCAGCACAGCAGCCTTTTAGAAGAGTGATTCACTAACCTAGAAGCTATGTTTAAGTTGGGGTTTTTTGTTGTTGTTTTTAAAAGAAGAAAAAAAGACAGACAGATAGACAAATAGACAATAAGAAAGAGAGAGGGGGAGACTGGTTTTGTTCATGATTTAACACACAGCTCGGATCCACCAACCTCTAGAATGCCTTTCTGTGTCATGGAAAACATTGCAAGAAGGAGGGAGGTTGTAGCTGAGCTTGGGGAGGAAAGTGACATTTAAATTTTTTCCTGTATCTCTGTCTTTAATATATTTTTTATTTATATACAAATAAAATTAAAAACACACATTTTTTAAAAGAGGAAACCACACATGTGTTACTTTCACACTATCATAATGTAAACTGGAGTGTGAATATTAAAACAAAGCTTTGTACTATGAAAAAGACTGGCTCAAACTGAAATAAACTTCACTGGATTTTTTATTTGGGGATAAAAAGACAACATTGGGTGTTTTCAGACGTTACGAGATCACGGTGAACCACACTGAACCACGCTCAACCCCCCCGCGGGGCCAAAGGGCCCGGAACGTCTGAACGGCGTGCGCCAGATGTTCATCACGCTCAATACCCACATGGGGTCAGTTTCAACCACGCTTCCCGGGCTAGCCGGGGGAAGGTCTCGGGAAGCG
Organism: Sphenodon punctatus; assembly: GCA_003113815.1. NCBI lineage: Eukaryota > Metazoa > Chordata > Lepidosauria > Sphenodontia > Sphenodontidae > Sphenodon > Sphenodon punctatus. Next base: position 3,042,967 of record QEPC01007433.1, on the reverse strand, counting down.
TGGTCAAACCAACCCCCACAGGGAACCAAGCAAAAGTAACGTCTGGACGCCAATCCCCCAGCGGAACCAAAAAAATGGAGCCCCGGCCGGGGACGAGGCACGCAGCGTCGCTGCCAGGCAACCAGCACCAACACAAACACCGGAGGGAGATTTAAAGCGAGAGCAGCAGCAAGCAAGCGTGGCGGGATGGAGCGAGGAGGGAAGCGGAAGAGAGCGGAGGCACGAACAGCGACAGCGGCGGGACAGGAGGCGGAGGACGTGCAGCCAGGCCCAGCGATGCAGGCGGAGGGGGCACAGGTGCAGGAAGGGGGCACACGGGAGCACCCGACCAGGGAGGCGCCCCGGGAACACCAACCACAGCTGCAGCCGGGTCGCGCCGCCCCGGGGACAGCGGCCGGAACAGGCCCACAGGAGGCACCCAGGAAACGGGTAAGGGCACCCACTGGGAGGGGAACAGGGGGCACAGGGGAACCCCCTGTGGAGGGGGCCGGGGGGACCCCGGGCGGAAGGCAGGGGGGCAGGGGGACCCCGGGCGGAGGGCAGGGGGGCAGGGGGCCCCCGAGAGGGCCCACACCCTCACCCAGCAACCAACCACCCCCCTTCCCCCCCCCAGACACGAAAGTCGGCCCGGGCGGACGAGCCCCAGGAGGAGCCCGGCCCCCGGCCCCCGGAGGCGCACCCCCAGGAGGAGGTGGAGGAGGAGCAGAGGCAGGTGCAGCATGAGCTGCACCGGGAGGAGGAACAGCAGGGGCCCAGCCGGAGGAAGGCCTATCACAGAGGGGGACAGTGGGGCCTCCAGGAGACCCGGGACTTCATACGGATCTGGGGGACCCTCGAGTACCAGGTGGAGCTCGCAATAAACCAGCGCAACGAGCATGTCTACCGGGACATCGTGCGCGACATGGAGGCGGCGGGGCACGAGCGCACTGTCAACCAGTGTCGCTCGAAGGCCAAGGAGCTCAAGAGGGGGTACAAGGCCCTCAAGGACAATAACAGCCGCTCCGGCCACGGGGCCCGCACCGCCCCCTACTACGATGCCCTGGACCGCATCCTTCACATGAAGGGCTCCATCGTTGCCCCACGCCTGGTGGGCAGCGCTGTGGTCCAGGGCAGGGAGCGGGCCGAGGTACCCCCTCCCCTCGCCGCCCGCCCGGTAGACACGAGCTCAGGGGACCCCCACCCCCAGGAGGACCACCCGGGACCCGCAGAAGCCCCAAGGCCCCCCCCCAGCAGCAGCCCGGAGACATCCCAACGCCGGGCCGGCCAGGCGGAGTCGGAGGTCGGCACCTTCACCACCCTCAGCCAGTGGTCCCAGGGGGAGCACTCCCAGGGTGAGGCGCCGGGCTCCGAAGGCTCGGAGACAGACATAGAGGGTAAGCGGGCCCCCAGGGCAGGGGGGGGCACGACCAGGGGGCCGGTGGCAGGGGCGGGGGTGGGGGCCCTGCTGCAGGGGCCACAACCAGCCCCCTTCACCCGCTCCCCCCTCTCCCGCCCGCAGGACATGGGGAGCCCCAGGACCGGGCCAGCGAGACGGTGCAGGCCCCCGCGGAGGGCACAGGAGAGCAGGTGCCGGACCCAGGTAAGGCGGGAGGGCTGGGATGGCGGGAGGGCCCCCCGGGCGCCAGCCCAGGGGGGCCTCCGGCCTCAGTGGGGGAGGGGGGGCAGGGGGCCCCGGGACCCGACCCCGCTAGGGGACAGGGCCCTGCACTGACCCACCCGCCCATTTCCACAGGGCAGCCCCCGCGCGCGGCGCCTCCGCCGGCCGCGGCCCCAGCCCAGCGGATGCGGGAGTACCGGGCGCGGGTCCGCAGGCGCAGGGAGGAGCAAGCGGAGGACATCGTCCGCAGGGCGGAGGAACAGGGGGAGCGCATGATCGCCTCCGTGGACCGCATGGAGGCGGCCATAGAGCGGTCCATGGAGAAGGCCCTGGAGACAGACCGCCGGCTGGAGGCGGAGGTGCGCCTGGAGCGGAGGCGGGAGCGCCGGGAGCACCAGCGGCAGCAGGGGCTGCTCAGGGGCCTCCGGCAGGACATACAGGGCATGGTGCGGGAGCACAGTGCAAAGATGGACAGGTCCCACGACATTGGGACCTCCCTGCTCCTGCATGCGGGCACCATGTGTGCCTACGTGATGGCCGGCGCACCTCCGGGCGCCCTGCCCGCCCAGGTCCCCATGCCGGGCCCCTCGGCGCCCCCGGGCCCAGCCCTGCCGCCCCTGGCGCCCCCCCGGCCCCAGGGCCCTCGCATGCGCCTCCCAGTGCCCCCGGGCCTCCGGAGGGTCCAGCCCCCCCGGGGCGCGACCGGGGCACCGGGCACAGCTGCCCATCCGCCGCCCGGCCCCCTGCCGGGGCCGGGACCGGCCCAGGACACGGCAGGGGACACGGACAGTGGGGGGGAGGGGAGCTCCCAGAGCTCGGTGGGCCCAAGCGGCCGCACGAGGGGTCGGCCCAGGAAACGCGGGGGGATGGTGGGAAGGGGGGGGAGGGGGAGGGCCACATGAGGGCGGGTGGTGGACGGGGTCACGGGCACGGGGGTGGGGAGGGGGCACAGGGTGATTGTGTGAACTGTGTGGGCAATAAAGTGTTGTAAATAGACAGTTGTCCCCGGCCCGTTTGTGGGGGGGACAGGGCTGTGGGACCGCGTGTACAGGGGCATGGGCACGGAACGGGGGGTGGGGCCCCCAGGGGCGGGAAGGCCCTCACAGCGGGCCCCCCCGGGCGATGTGGGTTGCAAGGGCGTTCCGGATCCTTTTGGCATACCGGTACTCCCGGGGGTTCCCTGCGTTCACGTACAGGGGAACAGGACCGGGGGGCCGGTGGGGCTCGGGGTACTCCGCCCCCATAAGGAGATGGGTATTCTGCACCACCTGCAGCCTGAGACCAGCTTCTTGGGCAGCTCCACGTAGAGCACGTTGCAGTAATCCAGCCTCGAGGTGATGAAGGCATGGATGACAGTGGCAAGGTCAGAGTCTGAGAGATACGCCCGAAGCCGCCGGACAAGATGTAACTGCCAAAATGCACTTCCCACCATGGCCACAACCTCAGATTCCAGGCTGAGCCATGAATTGAGGAGCACACCCAGACTCCGCACTTGTGAGACCATGGGAGGGCAAACCCCCCCTACAAGAGGAGATTCAACAACTCCCAGGCCCCCCAAGCTCTCACCCACCAGCATCACCTCTGCCTTGTCAGGATTCAGCTGCAGATGGCTCAACCTCATCCAAGTCCCCACAGCTGACAGGCACTGGGAAAATAAGGATGAGGTTGAGTCAACTGAAGCTGAATCCTGAGAAGATGGAGGTGATGGTGGTGGGAAGGACAGTGGATGTGGTGGTTCCCATCACAGATGGGGTCTGCCCCCCGCTGGTATCCCAGGTCTGTAGTCTGGGCATGCACCTCCATTCACAGCTCCGCCTGGATCTCCAGGTGGGGGCTGTGGTGAGGAGTGCGTTTCGCCAATCACATCTGGTGCTATGGCTTTGGTTGTATGTTTCAGGTAGTGACCTGGACACCATCATCCATGCTTTCATTACCTCAAGCTTGGACTATTGCAACACACTCTATGTGGGGCTACCTATGGTGATGGTCTGGAAACTGTATCTAGTGCAGAATGCTGCGGACCATCTCCTTAGGGAGATGGGTTGCCATGAACACATTACACCAGTGCTTCAAGCTCTGCACTGGCTGTCTAGAGACCTCCGGGCCCGATTCAAGGTATTGGTTTTGACCTATAAAGCCCTATACGGCCTTGGCCTGACTTTCCTGTGGGACTGCCTCACTCTCCGTGCTCTGGAGCGGCCTCTGCAGTCTTCTGGGGCACCTTTTTCAAGGTCCCGCATGTGGCCCAGGGAGGCACTATTCTTGGTGGCCACACCTAGGCTGTGAAATTCCCTCCCAGTGGAGGCCCGGGTGGCCACGTATCTTCCCTCCTTCCATTGTATGTGTAAAACCTGGCTGTTCCACCTGGCTGTTGGTGAGGGAGATGGGGTGTATGGCGGGGGAGGGGGCAGTTTGGTTTAGTGCCTCCCATTTTATTGTATTTTATGCTTTTACTGTCTTTATATATTTTAATATTGTAAGCTGCCCTGAGCTGCTTGGAGTAGAAGGGGTGGGGTATTAAATTATTTTATAAATAAAAATAAATTTAAAAATCATCCGTTTTACATGGAATTCTGTCACTGCAGAAGGCCTAGGTTCAGTAACTTCAGCTTTGGCATCATCTACAGGATCACCTGCCACAGCTCTTTGCAACCAACAGAAACAGGAACTGATTCTTCCCTACTCTATATTCAGACCGGCACTAAAATGTGGCACTAGATCCTTGCATCAGATCCTTGGATGTTATGGTAACAAGAGATTGGATTCCCAAACTTGGGAACTTGTATTTTTTCCATGTACAGGGGCAGAGGAGGAAGCAGGGGCAGCCAGGGTGTATTCCAGTGGGTAAAAATAGATGTGCAGCCAGCACAGTGGTGACTCAACCCAGGCTGGGAAGCTGCAGTAGACATGGTCCAGACTGAGTCAGGGTGCCAAACGCACATGCCTGCACCAGGGCACCGGGAAGGGTGGGAAGCATGCCAAATGTCTGGCCAAATGTCCCCTTCCCTGTTCTGTTCCCAAAGTTGGAGTCACCAGGTCCATAATTAGGAAGGCATCAGGTCCTGCTACAGTGGGAAAATGAGGCCTGGCAGACCCACCAGAGTCTGGAAAACTCAGGGAAATTTGGCCTTCACCTAGAGTCTGGAGATGATTAGATAAAACCACAGTTCCATGCTGTGTGAATCCTTTATCTGGCATATATTATTCTTGCAGAACTACTTTTGATAAGTATTTCTGAGCTTGATTGAGCTAGTTTGGTTCTGCTTCCAGTATGGACAAGGACTGAAGGATTAGAACATGGATGGGGAAACTCAGGCCTAGGGGCCTAATGTGGCCTGCGGCAAATTTTTATGTGGCCCCTTGCAAGCTGTGGATCTGGCCCTGGATCCAGTTTCTGCCTCCAACAAATGAAAAAAAATGTGCTCAGGGTAAGGAAGCAAAGATGAGGGCATGCACACAAGGATAGGGGACAAATCTATGGCACAAATCAATGATATGGGCCCTCCTTTACTCAAGTGCACCCCTTAAGCACTCCCACCCCCAACTTGTTTGTGGTCTTTGGAGCTTGTAATAATTTTCAAAGTGGTCCCCAGGATGGAAAACGTTCCTCACCCCTGGATTTAGGGTGGCCATATGTCCAGAATTAGTCCGGACTGCCCTCTTTCTGAGACAGCTTGCGCTGTCCGGAAGGGGAGGGGAACCGTGTCTGGAGTTTCCCCTCCCACTCCCCACAGGGCTCCACGTGCACTGCTGCAGTGCTGCCAGGGGTGTCTCTGATGCCTGTGAGTCCACCTGTGCACAGCCACAGGGTGGGGGAAAGGCAAAGCTGGAGAGTGCAGCTGCAGGCAGGCAGGGAGCGGGCCAGCATTTTTTGCATGTGGCAGATTGCATGCATAATTCTTTTCCCCGGCGCTTGGGCTGACTTGGTTGAGGAGGAGGAGGTAAGGCAGGCAGCAGCAGCAGCAGCCAGCTGATCACATACACATCTGATCAGTGCCGTCCGGCTCTGGTGCTCATCCCGGAGCTGGGGCTCCAGCCTCTGAGTGGAGCGCAACAAGCAGGAGGAGAGAGCTTGGCTGCTGCAAGGTCTCTCTACACTTCAGTGGCACTGGCAGTGCAGATCTGTGCTGGGATGAGCCGAGCCAGGAGGCATAGCACCGGTAGGCTTGACTTTCCAGAGCTTGGGGATCAGGGCAGCAGGACGAGATCCACCTGCTCCCCTTTCTCACCTTTCCTGGGCTATTCTGCAGACTCTGGCTAGTAGCACTGCTGTGGGGGAGGGATAAGATTCATTCTCCCCATCTCCATGACTCCATCCCCTCCGTGTCCCTGAACATTAGGCTGGTAAGTCTCTGTTTTCTCTTTGGAGGATGTGGGGGTGGATCCTGTTTATTTGGGGAGTCCCCCTGCCCTGCCCCTGCCCTCAGAAGCAACCTGGGGGGGAGGGGGAGGAACTTTCACCCCCATCCCCTGCCACCTGCCTGCCAGGGTGTCCTGGGCGGCCCCTACCTACCTCTCCTGAGTCCTGGTCGAATCGCCACAGCACCCGACCTCGTGTGGAGCAGAAGGTCGCTACCTTGTAAACAAGGTTCTTCAAGATAGCTTCAATCATTCTCATATTCAGAGCCATCTGAAAACCCTTTTTACAAAGTTTCAGCCTTCTGTTCTTCAAGATAGCTCCGATCACCACTGGGCGTTGTGAGGATGGTCAGAGTCACTCAAGGAAGTGTGTGTGTGTGCGAGACAGAGAGTGTGTATGCGAAAGAGAGAGAGAGAGAGAGTGTGTGTGCATGTATGAACAGAATCTCTGTGTGTGTGTGTGTGTGTGTGTGTGTGTGTGTGTGTGTGTGTGTGTGACAGAGAGAGAGTCTGTGTGTAAGAGGGAATCTGTGAGTGTGTGTGAGTGGGGGAAAGACAGAGTGTGTCTATTGCGTGTCAAAACCCCATTACATGTATTTGGCCATTGTGTGTAAGCAGCACCATAACAATCCCAACACCAGTTTTGTCACCTGTTGAACACACGATGTGAACACCATTGCATCACAAGGACAATTTGCATGTTTTGACTGAACACATGGTCAATGTTGTATCTAATGATATTGTGTGGCGTGTTAGTAGGTACAACATGGGGAACGAGGCGGCACTGCTTGGGTGCTTGAGGAAGACATCTACATGCAGCAGCCACCAGGCTTCGAGGAACCTGGAAGGGAGAAGCTCATATGCAAACTCCAGAAGAGCATTTATGGCTTGAAGCAAGCAGCTAGAGCATGGAATGAGAAACTGAATCAGCTACTGCTTAAGGAGGGGTTCACACAAGGAAAAGCTGACCCCTGCCTGTACTCACGATTCAGAGACAATAAATGGACTTATATCCTGACTTATGTTGATGATCTGATCATCTGTTGTGAACAGGAGCAAGACAGTCACGAGATTGTTGAGCACCTAAACAAGGAAGTAGAGGTGAAGGAACTTGGAAGCATCTCACACTACCTTGGCATTCAAATAGAAAAAGAAGAAGATGGAAGTTATCTTCTCAACCAGAAAGCAAAGATCAAGGATCTTTTGGAATGTCTGGGACTGACAGATGCCAATGAGGTCAGTACACCAATGGATGTCAATTTCCTGAAACAAAGGGAAGATGATGAGCCTCTGGCAGCCAACAACCAGTACAGAAAAGCGATTGGCAAGCTTTTGTACATAGCCACAGTGACAAGGCCAGATATTGCCACAGCGGTGGGAATCTTAAGCAGGAAAGTAAGTGCCCCAACCAAGAATGACTGGACTGCAGTCAAGAGACTGGGGAGATACCTGAAGGGTACCGTGCACTACGCATTGAAGATTCCAGTAAGCAGCAACCCTAGACTGGTGGGATACATGGATGCAGATTGGGCTGAAGACATAGCTGATCGCAAGTCCACCAGTGGACACCTGTTTCTCTATGGAGATGGAGCCATAAGTTGGACTAGCAGGAAGCAGTCACTTGTTACACTCTCATCAACAGAAGCAGAATACATATCAGCTAGTGAAGCATGCAGGGAAGCTGTGTGGATACACAAGCTGCTGTTGGACTTTGGAATTGAAGAGCCAAAGCCTACCACGATGTTTGAGGACAACCAGAGTTGCATTAAGCTCTCACAAATGGAGAAGTCCAAGTCTCGAACGAAGCACATTGACATAAAGTACCACTATGTTCGAGAGGCACAGGAAGAAGGGCTAATTGACTTGAAGTATTGCCCAACTGAAGAAATGGTGGCAGATGGACTGACCAAGCCACTACCAAGGAATCGATTCCAGATGCTACGTGAGCGAATGGGAGTCGTGAGCCGGTGCGACAGGCGATGAGAAGGGGTGTTGGAAAAACAGCTCCAGATGACATCACCTTTTGCACCAACAAACCCTAATGACCACTAGGGGCATTTGGGAGTAGAGATAGTGAGTTAGTGTGAGTGTCACTTTAACCTTTCCTGATCTCTGCTTCTAACCCCCCTCCCAGGTGGGATGTGCCCAGGAAGTTCCTATTTGGACTTCCTCCTTCTTCCTGACCATTCTCCATTATTCCTAACTTCTCTCTCTGACCTTCAACATGTCTGGCCACCATGCTGGTGGCACCTAGCTAGTAAGACTAGGGATAGGCCTTTCCTATCACAATGTACTTCTCAATAAAGTAGTTTACTTTAACCTAGAAAAAATCTCCAAGGTGTTGATTACTACTAAGCTGTTGCTACTAACAATTCAAGCTGCTTTTGGGGTTTTGATTTTTCTAACCATTAATAAAAATTCCCAACAGTATGTTGCACTCGTTAAACAATTTTTAGCCACCTTCCCCATTGTCACAATTTCCCACACTACATAGGGCTGAAACAAGAATGGCAAGCCATTCTCACGAGAATGCGTGAGATTCTCACAATCCCCGATGAGATCTTGCACATTCTCACAAGGGTTCTCGAGAAGATTCTCGAGAAACCTCAAAAATGCTCTGCGCACGCACAAAATCGCCACTGCGGCTATTCTGCACATGTGAAGAAATTCTCTTGAGGTTTCTTGAGAATCTCACAAGATTCTCAAAACCTTTAAACCTGCTCTGAGCACGTGCAAAATGGCTGCTGTACTCCATGCATGTGCAGAATGGCCATGGAGACCATTTTGCACATGTGGAGAGCTAGTTTTTGGCCGCAAGAGAATCTCACGAGAACAGGTCGAATGTCAACCAATTCTCGACCCATTCTCATTCTCAAAAATCTTGAAAAAATCTCATAAATCTTCTTGCAAATCGTGATTTTCAAGAAACATGAGGGCGAGTTTCAGCCCTAGTACAGAGCAGAGGCCTTTAATCCAAACCAAGCTTGGCAGAACCCAGCTGACCCTATTGGGCCTGGGATGGTTCAGGTGCACATTTCGTCCAAGCCCCTCTGGCTTGGGGCAGGCCAGGGTCCCTAGCTGTGTGAAAATTTGACCCCTACAAAGCAACAGGATATATCAACACTCTGAAGGGAGCATGGCCATATTGGAAGGGGGGGTGCCTTAAACCAGTCCTTTTCTGATGTAGTCCCACCCCTTATGGAGCATTGTAATATCATGTTACTCCAGCAGGGGAGGTGCAGGACCACCTAGACACATTAGGCTCAGATTCAGAGGAACCCAGGTAAGGTTGACACCCAATGCAGTCCAACTTGGGCCCAGCTCACACCCAAATTTCTGATTCAGACCCTCACTGAAAACAGTATGTGTCACAAATAATGTACCCTCCAACACACATCTTAAACACCTGCCATATATAGCCCTATCCTGGGTAAGGAATATCTTTTTAATTGATCAAATACAGAACATTTATTAAACCACAAATGTTTAGAAATATTTTTTTCACCTTTCAAAACTACCCCTCAACTATTGGTTGTCTTTTCTATTTTCCCTGCCCTTCTCACACTCACGTGTTCATCCAGCAGTAAAAATCAGCAGTTCTTCCGGTTCTTTTCAGACAGAGTGGGGAGAAGTTGAAACAGGGGAATAGCCAGCACATGGAGCAGCAGAGAGGGAAGATGGGAAGTACTGAACTGGCAAAGGAGGAGAAAACTGGGATGTGAGGTGGACAACAATGAGGCAGGGGAAGGCAGGAAGAAAATATGACCACTATGCCCGCCCACTCTTGTCACAAATGTCACAACTTTGCTAAGGCAACTTTCTCATGTTACCTGGAAGGGGAAGGGACTTCCGTGAGGGCAATCACAGCTGTAATCTCATGGGAATTAGTGCATGTTGGAATGCACTATTCTATTTTTATGCCGCAATAACACCCATGATTGTTAAAGCTACATCAGAGAGCCTGGTCACGCATGAATGTTCTCATGTCATAAAAGCGGAATAGTGCATTTCTATCTGTGCTAATTCCCCTAAGAATACCACCACAATTTGCTCTCAGGGAGGTTTCCCCCCCTCCCAGGTAATGTGAGAAAGCAGCCTACCTCTCTACTCTGTCTTGACATGTAACAGACTTTATGGGCACTCACTTTACTAAATAATTTCTAAAAGAATTATCTCTATTAAAGTTGCCATGCCAATACAGCTCCTGTAGACATATTCTTCCACCTGGATCAAAGCTGTATGTGGCAATTATGGAGTCCTTGCAAAGGAAAGTTTAGAAAGGACATTGCTCACATTCCAGCAAGCATATATTTGAAATATCAATTTGGAAGGGAACACAAAGTTAATTTAATCCAACCCCCTGTTTGGATTCAGGATGTCGACAGCTACAACATCCCTGACAGATGGCTGTCCAGCCTCTGTTTGAAATCGTATGCAGGGCCAGCCCTAGAATTTGCAAGGCCCAAGGAAAAAATAAAATGCAGGGGCCCCATACATACCCAGTAGCCCCCCTCCTTTAGTATTTGGCAGTCTCACCCCCTAGCAGTGCATGGATCCAGACTGTGACTCCTGTGCCCTCCTCTTCTCTTTCCCCACCCTGCAACCCCTAGACAGAAGCAGCACAGGGATCAGGATAGAACTCTAGCCCCCTCACAACCCCCAGGATAGAACTCTAGCCCCCTCACAACCCCCAGGCAGCAGTGCAGGAATCAGGGCTGGGTGGGGACTCTCTCTTGAGCCCTCCTTGCACTGTTTCCCCAGTGTAATTCAGCAACTCTGACGAGGGCTAGTGCATGTCTGCCCTGGAGGATGAGAGTCCACGGGGCAGGAATTCATGCAGCAGCAGTGACTTCATTGCCCCCACTCCAGAATCCTTCTGAGTTTCCTTGAAGGTTGCCGCTCGAGGCTCTTCAGGCCAGGTACAGAGCCCTGGCAGTGGTAGCTTTCAAGGCGGCAGCAACAACACAGAAGAATTTCAGAGCAAGGATAGGGCTGCTCTTCCTCCTTCCATGTGGGACTTCCAGCTCTTGGAGCAGGTGTTTGCTCTGAGACCCTGTTCCTCTTCCTCCTATGGGGAGGGTGAAGAGCCACACAGAAAGTGCCTGCTTCTGGGGGGCTGAGAGTCTCATGCAGGAGAGGGTAGCCCTGGTTGTATTTGGAGGCTTGCTGGAGCCTCAGTGTCACAGCTGCTCCAGAATAGCTGGTTCAGTCTGGAACTTTCTATGAGGCTCCAGAATAGTTGGGGCTCAGGACATTGGCCTGATTGGCTGGCCCTGACCTCCATGAATGAGGATTGAACCCTAAGTGGCTAGCTGTTAGGTTCAGGAGGGTCTGAAGAGTAGGCAGACTCAAGATTGGGAGCAGAGAAAGGAATCAGGTTGGGAGCACAGGGTTTGGGGCAGAATCAGAGCAGTGACAAAGCAGAGAGTAAAAACAGACACAGGAATCAGAGAGGGGCTCAGGGCAGAAACAGAGCAAGGACTGAGAGGATGGATCAGGCAGAAACAGGAAGTGTACAGATCATCATATGCCCACCTTCCTGTTGTTACCAGCCACCACTATAAGTTGATTGGCAGTCAACCAAGAAGCTGGGAGGCACAGCAAGGGCTGACGAGATGTGCAGCCTGACCAGGTAGTAGGAATCTCCTAGTGAAACAGCAGGATCAGAAGTGCAATGAAGAGGTGACATATTAAGGCCAACCACCACTGCAGGAACCCCCTCGAGATCCAGGGCCTGAAACTAGCCCACTATCAGGGCCCAGTGAATTCTGTTCTGCTGCAATTGCAGCAACTTTCACATAATTTGCTAATTCAGAAAATTGTTGCAGAAATTGCCTCTGGCAGCACAGAATTACAGGCTGAGTGTGGAGCTTTGTGAGCTAGTCATAATGAGATGCTTGCATTGTGGATTGCCAACATTTATTATGGAGTCATGGGAACTCTGCCACAGCTGCCTAGAAGGAGCATTCCACTCTCTGGGTATTTTCAGACATGACGGTACCACAGGTGGCCACACTTCAACCTGTGTGGCCACCCACATTTGAAACAGCCCACCAGATGTTTCCCCAGGCTGGATACGGGGTTTCCCCGGGCCGTGGCAGATTTTAGCCTGGACTATAACTCAGGTCCATTGTCGAGGCACAGCCCAGGCTAAGTGCTTCTGCGGCCCAGGCAACACATCTTCGGACTGGGGTAGAGCAGGCTGTCACATTTGATGGCCCACTCTACCTGACCGCAGTCTAGGGCTGTTATGGGCAGGTTCGGTGGCCTCAGAGACCACAACAGCCTCTCGTCAGGGAGGAGGGCAGGCCGCACTCAGCAATATGGGGAACAGGGCCATGTGGGCCCATGACCACACATTGTCCTGCCCTCTCCGGGCCGCTGACACGTCTGTTCGGTGGCTGGGCCAGATCCTGCCCAGGGTGAGGGCCCTAATCCCAGGTGCAGCATGCTGTCATGTATAAAAATACCCTCTGTTGGTGAAAAGAGACTGCGTTAAGAGGCCTGGGTGTTGTTTTGAGATTTTCTTAAGATGTGAAATGTCCAAAATTATGGAATGGCATGCTTGGAAACTTACTTGCATTCCAAAAATTGCACACATTACACAATGTAGTTAATTTGCACAACTTTTTCTGCTCATGGAGGTGATTTTCTACTCACAGAATTTGGGTTTCTTCTTGCTCATGGAATTTGAAAATTATTTTTCCAAAAGCAGTGGGACTCTGGAAGTCAAAATTCCAGGGGAAGCCATCTGCACCCCTTCTGAAGAACAGTGCTCATTAGGGGCACTTGGAGGGTTACTCAGGGGACCTCCAAGAAGGCTCTCCCAGCAGACTTCAGGGGCCGATAGAAGACCTGGGGAATGAGGCGGTCCCACAGATAGGTGAAGCTGAGGCCGTGTAGGGATTTAAAGGTGAGAACCAACACCTTGAATTGGGCCCAGAAGAAAATAGGCAGCCAGTGCAGAGAACGAAGCACTGGTGTAATGTGTTCCCAGCGACCTGACCCCATAAGGAGATGGGCTTCTGAATTCTGCACTAGCTTCAGCCTCCAGACGGTCAACAGGGGTGTCCCTACGTAGAGTGTGTTGCAGTAGTCGAGTCTCGAGCTAACAAAAGGATGAATGATTGTGGGCAGGTCGGAGACCGAAACATAAGGCTAAAGTAGAGGTGTGAACCAGGTGTCCATGTCATTTTCATTTCGGGTTTTTTGTTTTTGTTATTTAAATATGTCTTTTTCGTTTTCATAAATATCAAATTTTTGTTTTCGTTTTCCATTGGTTTCAATGGAAAACACATTTTTGGCTGTACCTTTTCTGTTTTTCATTATATGTGGCTGAAACATAGAGATAGTGTACCTTCAATGGAAGGCATTAAGTGTACCAAATTCCAAAATGATTGGATAAAATTGGAATCCAATTTTATAAGCGGTTTAATTATATTATTTTGCAAAAAACTTTATATACATTCTTAGCTGTAATGTCTTTGCCTCACATTTAATATAGATGAAACTTGGCAATTTTATACCCCTTCCCATATTTACTATCTCTGCAAAAGTTCAGAAGGATTGGATAAAGGGTCCTGGTGGTATATGAAATAAGCTTATAAATGTATGTCTGACTGTAACATCTTTGTAGTCCAATCAGTGTACATGAAATTTGGCAGGGCTGTATATCACACTTTCTCAATCATCTTTGCCAAATATCCGAAAGATGTGAAGAAAGGTCCCAATTTTATATGCCTGCACAGCATATGCAGAGAAGGAGCCTATGCCAGGGTTTCTTTTACGGGTCACTGTGGTATAAGGTCCATTTGTGATGCCAATTGGCCAGTAGAAATGTCCACCAAATATCCTCATTCTGTGCTGTGACCATCCCAACTTCTCTCCCCCACATGTTACTGGGAAGTCAGAAGTATCTGTTTAGGAAAGAGCCAATAGAGATTCTCTTATGTCCTCTGTCACAGTGCTGCAGGATGTAATTGTGATGATAATTGGCCCATATGGATGTGTAAACTATGTCTCCCTGTTGCTGGGATGCTATCCCCAAATTCCCAGTTATGTCCCTTCTATGCCTGCCTGAGGGCCGCCCCCTATGCCCACCTGAAAGCCACTATTGATTAGTCCTGTAAAGCTGGAAGCATGCAGTAATTGGCCAGTGAATGTGTATGTCAGTCTTTTGGGTTCCTCCATGTCCTCCCTCCTACAGGCTCCCTTCCCCTGCCGTGCCAGGTGCCTGCCTTTGACTGGCACTGCAGGTGCTATTTATCTGAATAATGGTCTTCAAGGGGACAACTTAAATTGCTTATAAAATTGGGTCCTTTTAACAAAGTGTCCTGTTTTTGTGTAGAAATGACAGAGAAGATATGTGCTACATTCCTGCCAAATTCCTTTTAAACAGGATGGAATATAAAAAGGTTACTGCTGGAAATGTATTTTCAAGTTAAAGTCTTATACCATCAGGACCCGTTATCAATTTTTTCTGAAAATTGTCGGGAGTATTATGCTTGTGGAGGGACAAAATTGGATGCAAGATAAATAAGTTGTAGCCATGAATGTGTATGGAGCTTGTCTTAAAATCACAACATTCAATTGCTTCTAAAATCCATTTTATCTCTCCTATCATATCAAAAATTGGTAGAAACTGACCCCCATTAGGGGTAGAGCCTCTCTAATTTACATCACAATTGAATAAGGAACAATAAAGTTATAGCCAGAAATACATTTTTCAATGGTTTCCTTTATTTCAAAAACTAAATGTTGTTTCCTTTTTTTATTTTCATTATTATTATTTGTCATTTTCATTATTGAAATAATAATAATGAAAATGACAATTTTCATTATCATTATTGCAATAATGAAAATGACATGCACACCCCTAGGCTGAAGCCACTGAACCAGATGTAACTGGCGGGAAGCCCCCTTTGCCACCGTCTCCACCTGGATATCAAAGCACAGCCAGGAATCCAGGAGTACACCTAGACTCCGCACCTGGGAGACCAGCAGGATCAAACCCCGTCAATGACAGGGGAAGTCACAGCCACTGCTCTCCCCAACAATATTACCTCTGTCTTGTCAGGATTCCGCTTCAGTTGGATCTGCCTCATCCAGTCCTTCACAGGCATCAAAGATTGGGAAAGCACAGAGACTGCCAGGTAGGGATGTGCAAACACGGTTCAGACGTTCAGAGTTTGGTTCGAACTCGGTCCGTTCGGATGACCAAACTGAACGTCTGAACCGAACCCAAACCGACCGAACCCAAACTCGATTTGAACTCAGAATCGACCAAACAGTTTGGCCACGTTTGGGTGATTTTGGATGAGTTCGGGAAGGAAAAACGTGACTGAAAGGCACAAGGAGGGGAGGCAGCTGAGAAGAAGACTTCCTGGCACCAGGGTTGGAGAGGATTGGAATAGCAGTCAGCCTGTAGCTCCATCCCTTTTCTCCTCAGACCACTGGCTTTGCAGTCTGCGATTGGACATGGGGGACGGTGTGGGGAGTGGGGCTAGGCTGCACAGAGGCAGGCAATGGGACTTCTGGTAAGGCAGGTGCAGCAAGTAACAAAAGTCATTGCCCTCCCCCCTTCCAACACCTTCTGAGCTAGCCACTGTTCCTGATAGCAGGCGTTTTCAGATGTCTCCCTCTCCTAGCAATTTGTGTTCCTTCCTATTCCTAATCCATTGGCATCCTCCTCCTATTTCACCCATCCCACACATTTACCTCCCTAGTATCATTTATTTAGATTAGATTAGATAGATTTAGGTGTTATTTTTATTTTTTAGCCATCCCTGTGTTTTATCTCCCTACCCTCCATTGAATCCTCCCCTCCTCCCTTTATATATTCCATCCCTGATTCCCTTCCCCTGTTTTGGGATTTATTTAGAGTAGGATTAGATTGATTTAGGTTTCATTTCAGTTTTTTACGCCTCCCTGTGTTGTTTGGTGTGAACTATCTGTGTAACCCCCCCCCGTCCCCTCCCCCCCCCAAATCCCGATGTACGGACGGATAGATAGATAGATAGATAGATAGATAGATAGATGTAGGAGTTAGCTTAGTTATTGAGATAGATAGAGATAGTGTGCAGTGATTCAGTTTTAATATTTTATAGTGTGTTTGTAGGACTAGGCCTTTGTAGATATTAGATAATATTCCATTTAGGTCCATAGATTTTAGAATAGTTAATAGCAGTTAGAGTTAGTGTAGATATAGATATATATATAATCTTCCTGTGCATTCTTTGGGTGGGAGAAATGGAGAAGGGAAACAGGAGAGGCCTGTCTGCTGCCCGTAAGGTGGGCAATGGGGCATGTGGCAGAGGTGGTAGGGGCCGTGCTAACGGAGTGGCAGCATGCAGCAGCAGCTGCCAGCCAGAGCCCATCACCACTCCCCAAACTCCACTGGTCTGATTTTGGGAGACAGGTTTCAGAGGTTCATGACAGTGGCACTAGCCTGAGGGTGGTTCAGCCGCGCCTCCTGCCAGAATCCTCCGCTTCCACATAGGGCACTGAAAGGCATGCAGTACATGAGGCTGTGGCTGTCTCTGCTGCTGGAGCAGGTGCTTCAGATGTTCCTCCAGGGCCACCAATGTCCCCCATTGTTGAGGTGATCCCCAGAAGTCCAGGGCTGGTGGATCCCACCCTGGCTGCTAGAGGCAGGGCCAGATCCCCAGCCAATGGCAGCAGAGAGAGGAGCAGCAGCAGCAGAAGCTATAGAGGGCGCAGGGAGAGTGGCAGCAGAATGGTGGGCAGTCCAGTCTCAGGGTCCCAGTACTCCCCTTCTCAGGGGGACATATCTTAGATTGGGGAAAGTGAGGCAGACACTAGTCCTTCAGAGATGTTTGGTGCTGAGGCAATGGCTGTTCCTCCCAGAGCTGTGTCACCACCACGTTCGTCCCCACCCAGAAGCACTGGCGGCAGTGCATCACCCAGTATGGGCCAGAAGGCAGGAGGGGGCAAAAAACTTCTTTCTGGGTACATTTTAAGTTGGTGCAGGTGGATGATCCAAGGAAGGTTCAATGCAATTTGTGCCAGAAGGTGGTGAATCGTGGGCAGGTGCTCACCAAACTTGGCACAACTGCCATGGCGAGGCACCTGAAGAGATGTCACAGTGCTGTGCTGCTAAGCAGGCAGGCAGGGGCAGTGGACACCAGTGGGTTCCCAACTGCAGCAGCTAGTCGTCCGCCTCCTTCAGCAGGCAAGCATCCTGCTCCAACAGCTGCCTCTAGCAGCAGGAGCAGTATCGCTGCTAGGGGGGAGCAGCAGAAGCAGCAGGAGAAGCAGCATCAGTCCACCATGGAAGAGCTGGGATGGGGCCAGCTGCCAAGTCCCTCATCAGCTGCAGGATGTGGAAGGTGGCATGGCTTTCAAGCGAAAGTCATGCACATGTTGGGTGAAATGATTGCTCTGGATGGGCAGCCCTTCTCCATGGTTGAGAACATAGGGTTCAAGTGCCTGATTGCGTTCCTGGCACCCCAGTTTAAGCTGCCATCATGCAGCACCCTGAGTTGGCACGTGGTGCCAGCTGTGTACCAGGCTTTAAAGGAGCAGGTGAGGGAGCAGCTGGCAGGGGCTGGGGGTGCCACCATCCACTTCACCACTGACCTGTGGTCAAGTTGAAACATGCAGCATGCCTACCTGGCGGTGACAGAGCACTGGTGACAGGACCCAGAGACAACGTTTGGCAGTGGCAGGAGAGCAGGGTGTAGGTGGGCCCTACTTCAGGCAGAAGTAATGGATGGCCTCCACACACCCCAGAACATAGAGGCAGCCCTTACTGCCATGGTGGGTGTCAGGCGCACCCTTCACCAACGGATGTGTGGTGACAGATAACGCAGCCAATATACTGAGGGCATTCCACAAGGGGGGCTTCACGAGCATCCCTTGTGTCGCACACACACTTCACTGTGTGGTCAGGGATTCTCTGGGCTTGGGGGAGAAGAGGACTGGGACAAGCACCCTTAGATCCCTGATTGAGTGGGAGAGGAGCTGGCCAGGTTCTTTAACTGGAGCGTGAAGGACAACGACCTCCTCTGGGCAAAGCAGGCAGAGCAAGACTCCCCAGTGCAGCAGCTGGTCCAGGATGGCTCCACACGGTGGAATTCCGCGTTCCTGATGCTCGAGCAGCTTCTCGAGCAGAAAGCCACCTTGCATCAGGTGCAACTGGTCACAGACAGTGGGACACCTCCACGGTACAATGCGGCAGAATGGGAGATACTGGTGCACATGGTCTTTGTGCTGAGACTGTTCCTGGCCATGATGGAGACCATGCACACATCCACGGCCACCCTCAACCAGGTGACCCCTCTGGTACAGAGTCTCCTGAGGAGGCTGGAGGAGATTCTGGAGGGGTGGGATTGTGACCCTCTGGGCAGGAAGCTGGCCGATGAGGCAGTTCACCTGGTGCAGCAGCTGAAGGCACATTTTGACGAGCTCTTGGGGCAGGCGGAATACATTCTGGAAACCATGCTGGACTTCAGGGTCAAGGGCAGCATGGCACACAAGATGTCACTCTATGGGTACTGGAAGGGTGAGCTGATGGAGAAGGTCCAGCTGGCAGAGCGGGCTAACAAGAGTGCATGGCAGCAGAAGCACCAGCAGAACACCCCTGGGGATGGTGGGAGTGGGAGCAGCCACCCCTTTCAGCGAGCGGGGTCTATCCCTGCCCCCAGCCCTAGCGGTAGAAACAACAGCAGCAGGATGAGAAGCAGCAGCACCTCTATTCCCAGCAGCAGCAGCAGCAGCAGCAGCTCCTCCTATGTGCAGGTCACTCTGGGGAGCATGGCACCATGCACAATAGGGCAAGCAGCGTGGCTGAGTGCAGTGGTGGAGATGGTGACCAGGCAGAGTTACACAAGGGAGTACGATGGCACCTCAGAAGCAGTGGAGACCTACCTGGAGGAGGAGCCCTGCAGCATTCCCAGCAGCGATCCCTTGGCCTACTGGGCCAGCGAGACAAACATGTGACCGGCCCTGTCCAAAGTGGCCAAGGGTCTGTTGTCCTGCCCACCAACCAATGTACCCAGTGAGTGGGTGTTCTCCATGGCAGGGGACACTTACTCTCCACACCGCCTGAGACGGGGCCAAGTTGATGGAGAAGTTGCTGTTCATCAAGGTTGAACCTTCTGCTGCTGGGATTCCCAGATCTGCCCCTAGACACAGAGTGATGGTGGAGTGGCACATGCCATCCCATGCCAAGGGCAGTCTTGGGACGGGGCTCCTCAATCTGGGCTGTGGCTGCTGTGCTGAGGTGCTGTCCCTCCCTTCCAATGCCTGGTGCCCTCCCCCCCACCCTCTCTCTCTCTCTCTCTCTCTCTCTCTCTCTCTCTCTCTCTCTCTCTCTCTCTCTCTCTCTCATATGCTAGACAGCCTTGTACGGCTTATCTGACTGACCTCATGACGCAGGGTGGCATTGGAAAACTGTAAACCTGCTAGCCGGCCTCTATCTAGATGATCTCAGTCCACCTATCTGACTGGCTCTCTCTTTTGCGCTGCACAGTCTTTGCCAGCCTTTCTGAGTGTCCTGCCAAGGTCCCAGCCTGCCTTCCCTACTGCCTCTAATGCCATGCTGCCTGCCCGCCTGCCCGCCCACCCGTCCAGGAGGTCAAAGCCTGCATCAGTCTGCCTGCCTACCTCTTATGCCATGCTGCCTGCCCGCCCACCCAGGTTTCAAAGCTTGAACCCTGCCTGTCTGCCTGCCTCTCATGCCACTTTGCCTGCCTGCCCGCCCAGGTTGCAAAGCTTGAACCTTGCCTCAGTCTGCCTGCCTCTCATGCCATGCAGACTGCCCACCTGCCCACCCAAGTAGTCTACATCAAAGCCTGCCTCAGTCTGCCTGCCTGCCTCTCATGCCACGCTGCCTGCCCACCCAGGTGGTCTAGATCAAAGCCTGCCTCAGTCTGCCTGCCTTCTTCAACCCAGTGTCTGCTGCTGCTGCCAATGCGACCTATGCTGTCTGTGCCACGGGTTCTGCCCCAGCAACCCAATATCTGCTGCTGCTGCTGCCAATGCCGCCTATTCTGTCTGTCATGGGTTCTGCCCCAGCAACCCAACGTCTGCTGCTTCTGCCAATGCTTCTTATGCTGTCTGTGCCACTGGTTCTGTGGCCTGGCAATCCAATATCTGCTGCTGCTGCCAATGCCGCCTATGCTGTCTGTGCCAAAGGTTCTGTGCCCCAGAAATACAATGTCTGCTGCTGCTGCCAATGCTGCCTATGCTGTCTGTGCCAAAGGTTCTGCTGCCAGGCAATCCAATGTCTGCTGCTGCTGCCAATGCCTCCTATGCTGTCTGTGCCATGGGTTCTGCCCCAGCAACCCAATGTCTACTGCTGCTGCCAATGCCTCCTATGCTGTCTGTGCCAAGGGTTCTGCTACCAGGCAATCCAATGTCTGCTGCTGCTGCCAATGCCGCCTATGCTGTCTGTGCCACTGGTTCTGCCCTGGCAACCTAATGTCTGCTGCTGCCAATGCCGACTATGCTGTCTGTGCCACGGGTTCTGCCCCAGCAACCCAATGTCTACTGCTGCTGCCAATGCCTCCTATGATGTCTGTGCCAAGGGTTCTGCTGACAGGCAATCCAATGTCTGCTGCTGCTGCCAATGCCACCTATGCTGTCTGTGCCACTGATTCTGCCCTGGCAACCTAATGTCTGCTGCTGCTGCCAATGCCACCTATGCTGTCCATGCCACGGGTTCCGTGCCTGGTCAACCCAATGTCTGCTGCTGCTGCCAATGCCACCTATGCTGTCTGTGCCACAGGTTCTTCCCCAGCAACCCAGTGTCTGCTGCTGCCAATGCTGCTTATGCTGTCTGTGCCACGGGTTCTGTGCCCCAGCAATTCAATGTCTCCTGCTTCTGCCAATGCCGCCTATGCTGTCTGTGCCAAAGGTTATGTGCCCCAGCAATCCAATGTCTGCTGATGCTGCTGCCAATGCCACCTATGCTGTCTGTGCCAAAGGTTCTGCTGCCAGGCAATCCAATGTCTGCTGCTGCTGCCAATGCTGCCTATGCGGTCTGTGCCACGGGTTATGCCCCAGCAACCCAATGTCTGCTGCTTCTGCCAATGCTGCCTATGCTGTCTGTGCCACGGATTCTGCCCCAGCAACCCAATGTCTGCTGCTGCTGCCAATGCCGCCTATGCTGTCTGTGCCACGGGTTCTGCCCTGGCAACCCAATGTCTGCTGCTGCTGCTGCCAATGCCACCTATGCTGTCTATGCCATGGGTTCTGTAACCCGGCAATTCAATGTCCACTTCTGATGCCTCTGCCGTGCCATGGTTTTTGTGTCCTGGCAATCCAATGTCTGCTGGTGGTGGTGGTGGTGGTACTGCATGTCAGTCATTTGCTCCTCAATCTTGTAGATGGCCATAGCTCGGATGAGTGAGCCAGCAGGTGGGAGTTGGGTGAACACGAGATTCACCACCGGGCAAGGCTTGTCCAATTTACAGAAGAGTTTTTTGAGATCTGGAGAGTAGGATGCAAGCCTGCAACGTACGGCTGAGTAGGGGTGTCAGCCACCAAGCCCTGGCCGGGTCTCTGCCACTGTTCCACCGATGCAAGTAACAAAAGTCATTGCCCTCCCCCCTTCCAATTCGTCCTGAGCTAGCCACTGATTCAGTCAGTAGGCGTTTTCAGAAGTCTCCCTGGTTGAACATTACAATGGGGTGGAATGGGATGTCCTGGCTCACACACTCTTCATGCTGAGACCATTCCTGGCCATGACTCCAGCATCTCTGCCACTCCTGATTCGGGGATCTGAACCCGACTTCCTTTCGATCGACTGCGGACGATGGAGGTCATCGGTGATGATCCGTCCCTTCAGAACAGCATGCACCTGTCTCTTAGGACTGACTCTTCACACATCCCTACAGATCATAGTCCTCGCCCATTCATAGATTTGGCCAATGGCGCATATCCGGTTGTTCAACCTGCATTCCATGCTGAGTTCCTTGAGGATTTCTGCCGTGATGATGAACTCAGTTTCCTTGCCTTCTGATGATTTGGAACTCACCCGGGATGATCTAAATCCTAAAAGAATCTTAAACATTTCCTTCAGGCCAGAATCCTTGTTCTATGGCTTTGCCATGGTTAGCAAAAAAGTGCCAGGGAACTTCCACCTTCTCCAGCCAGCAGGCTCCTGCCCCTGCCCAGCTTCCTTAGCACTGTCCCCTCATCATTCTTAGCCTGGACCTCAATGTTCTTGGACTTTAAGGTGCTGATGGCTCCCATGCATGGGGCCAGCAATAAAGTATGTCATGCAAGGGAAGCAGATTAGCAAAGTCATGCCAATGGATGACAATTGGGGGTGAGGGGGATTGGTCACGTGACATTATACCCATATGTTTGTGTCTCTGTCACAGTTATTTAGTATGTGGGTATTTAGGTAGGTGTGGGTGGGAAGTTTTACTTGCTTTCCTGTTTCACCTCTCTAGACCTCCTCCCATTTGCTGTCATTCCACTCATGGAGAGCAGTCATTCCACTGCATCAACAGCCAGCCACTCCAGCCCCAGGACCCCTTCTCAGTGTTCTGGGGGCCACCATTTCTCATACAGGGTGCTGTCATTCCACCATATCAAGAAGCAGCCACTGCAGCCCCAAGACCCACCATCAGGGTTCTGGGGCCTACGTTATAGGCAGGGAGGGCTGTCCATCCACATCATAAAGAAGCTGCCACTCCAGCCCCAGGAGCCACCATCAGGGTTCTGGGGCCCGTCATTCCGCTCACAGAGAACCATTGTTCCACCACATCAAGTAACAGCCACTCCAGCCCCACGACCCACCATCAGGGTTTTGGGGCCTACATCACAGGCAGGGAGGGCTGTTGTTCCACTGTATCTAGAAGCTGCCACTCTAGCCCCAGGACCCACCATTAGGGTTCGGGAGCCCGTCATTCCACTCACAGAGAGCCATCATTCCACCGCATCAAGTAACAGCCACTCCAGCCCCAGGACCCACCATTAGGGTTCTGGGGCCTACCTTCCAGGCAGGAAGGACTGTCATTCCACCATATCAAGAAGCAGCCACTGCAGCCCCAAGACCCACCATCAGGGTTCTGGGGCCTACCTTCCAGGCAGGGAGGGCTGTCCATCCACATCATCGAGAAGCTGCCACTCTAGCCCCAGGACCCACCGTCAGGGTTCTGGGGCTCGTCATTCCGCTCATAGAGAGCCATCGTTCAACTGGATTAAGAAGCGGCCACTCTAGCCCCAGAACCCACCCTCAGGGTTCTGGGGCCTATGTTACATGCAGGAGGGGCTGTCATATCACTGCATCCAGAAGCAGCCATTCCAGTGCCAAGAACCCATCTGGCCCCAGACCTCCCAACTTTTCATAAGAATTGTAAGACCTGGCTGTTCCATCAGGCATTTGGCAAGGGAGAAGGGTGATGGGTGGGAATAGGGATGGGGATTGGAGGAGGGTGGAGGCAGGGTTCTGAGTTTTTATTAGTGTTTATTTATTGGGGAATATGCTTTAATTGTTATACTGTATTTTTATTGTATTTTATATTGATTGCTGTTGTTAGTCACCCCAGACTGCCTGTGGCAGGAGGGGCAGGATATAAATTTGTTAAATAAAATAAATAAACTTCTCAAGCTCCTCCAGTATAAAAGGCATCTGCTGCTGCCCACTGCCAGATAGTCAGTCTCTCTCTCTTTCTCCAAGTCCGTGCGGGGATGGAACGCAGGGTGATGTGGTGAGAATGATGAGAGCCAGCATGAAGAACCCTTTTTTATGAGGTAGCAACCTGCTGCTTGTAACCAAGAAACTTCCCACCCCCATGGCATGCCTGTCCTGATGGCATTGAGCTCCTCTCTGGGCTAGGAAGCACTCTCCCCTTTGAGAGTGACAGTTCCACCCAACCATTTCTAGCGATATGAGACAAGTCTATGTGGGGATGGAACGCAGGGTGACATGGTGAGAATGATGAGCGCCAGCACAAAGAAACTTTTTTTAATGAGGTAGCAACCTGCTTCTCGTGGAGAGAGAGAGACACAGAGAGAGAAAGTCTCCCCGCTGCTAGAAGTAGAGACAGACACACTCCCACCCATGCTGTTACCTACAGTACGTGGCCAGAGAAAGAGAGAGAGAGAGAGGCTCCCCACTGCTAGAAAAAAGGGGAGAGGTGCATCCAGCTCAAGTTGCCACCTTCCAGAACTACCAGAGATCTCATCTGTGCTCATGCCCAATGCCCACATCCAGCAGAAAACCTACCAGAATGAGATGGACAATAACACACAATGTATTATATGTGCCTGCCTGTGTGCCTCCCTGTACCTGCCACCACCTATTCCATGATTGATTGAAGTGTGCCCAACCAAGCACTAATTCTAGGGACATCATTCAACTCCCATGGGCTGTCATTCCACTGTACCTGAAGCAGCCACTCCAGTCCCAAGAACGATCATCTGGGTGCTGCTGATGTTCGTGTATGATTGGCCAGTGGCCACCGCCGCCCGCTCACCTGCCCCCCTGCCAGCCTACTCCTCCGCAGCCACCCACTGATGCCCACTGTGGCAGCTGAAATAACCCCTCTGCCCACCTGCTGCCCTCTCTCTTTCTCTCTAGCACCCTCTCACAGGAAATATGATATCCCGGGCTGGCTGCTTTACCTGGGGTGCTGTCTGCAAGTCTTCCCCCACCCCCAGGGCAATCTTTCTACAAGCTGAACACACCTCTCCACTGGAGGACTTCAAAGGGACAAATCAACAAATGTAACCAAGTATTACATATTTCAACTTGGCTTCACAAGGCTTCCCCCCATGCAGCGATCTCTCTGTGAGAGCAGGCAGTGCACTTGCCAGTACCCACTTATGACTCTGCCAGACTGCCACAGACTCTCTCTCTCTCTCTGGTACACCAACACAGACACAAGCCCTGCCTCTCCTGGGGGGCTGTCTGCGAGACCCTGCTGGCACATCTTTGGGCTAATGCGCTACATGTGCTGCTGCTATCAAGTAGGAATCTGACAATTTGTGTATACAATGAGATTCTGCCACCTGCCAGAAGCAGCACAGAGGGCTAAAAGAGGGCAGGTCAAACAAAGCTGGTAAGGTGACAAATATAACTTTTATAACAACTTGTAAAACTACATACATTCTACAACTTTATAAAACAAAAAACAAACATTAATATATATATATATATATATATTAGGGGTGGGACTACCGGATCTACCGGTATTTGATACTGCCCGGTTTTTGGTGTACTGGCAGTATTGGATTAAACCCGGTAATCTGGTGTAATTTACTGGATTCCCCTACCTGACTTTTTTACATTGCGGCCATTCAAATGAATGGCTGCAATGTAAAAAAAAAAATAAAAAAAAAATCCAAACACTTTCCCTCCCCGAGTCCAGGCTGCATGGGTGGAAGGGGGGACACCCCCCACCCACCCTGCGCAGCCTGGATTTAAAGTTAAACAACAACAAAAATTTCCCCCTAAGTCCCTAGTGCGGGCTCCGGGCCGCCACCGGCGAGTGTGACCCAGAGCCAGCCAGCACCAGCAGCAGGTAAGTGTACCGGTACTGTACTGATCCCTGGGTTGGGGGGTGGTTTAACACCCTCCCCACCCCAGGGATCACCCTACCTCCCCACCCAGGGATCGCCATTGCCTACCTTGAGCTCCGGGTGGCGGCGGCATTCCGGGGGCTTCAGCACTGGCTGTGGGGCTGCTGGCTTCAGCACACTACTAGGCCTTCCGGTTATCATTGAACCAAACGATATTGATACCGATACCGATAACGAAAATAAAATCTTTGAAATTGGTATGGGTATCAATATCAAAAATGACATTGCACAGTCTTTGCCCACCTATCTGAGTGCCCTGCCAGGACAAAGCTCAAAGCTCAGTCTGCCTGTTCCAGGACCCACTGTCACCCTGACGTGAGAATGATGAGAGCCAGCATGAAGAGCCTTTATTTACAAGGTAGCAACCTGCTGCTCGTGCCCAAAGCAACTGCCAACCACCATGGCATGCCTGTCCTGATGGCCTTGAGCTCCTCTCTGTCCCTTTCAGAGTGACAGTTCCACCTAACCCTTTTTAGGGATATAAGACAAGTCCATGCAGGGATGGAACACAGGGTGACATGGTGAGAATGATGAGAGCAAGCACGAAGAACCTTTATTTACGAGGTAGCAACCTGCCGCTTAGTCTGCCTTCCTCAATCTGCCTGCCTTCTGCACATGTCTTCCTGCCCAGATTACAAAGCTCAAAGCCTGCCTCAGTCTGCCTACCTTCTGCTCATGCCACATTGCCTGTCTTCCCAGCCTGTGGGCAAAGCTGAAGCCCTGCGCCAGCCTGTCTTCCTCTCATGCCAAGGTGCCTGTCTGCCTGCCCTGGCAACCCTGGGTGATGTGCCCCACTGGCCTGGTAATCCTGCTGCTGCTGTCTGCTGGTTCGTGGGTGCTCTGCCCTGGCCAATCCAAATGTGCCCACACAATCCTCCTGCTGCTGTCTCCTGCTGTATGGAAGCTCATCCCTGGCAAATCCTACCATCCTGGCTCCTACCATCCATGGGTGCTGCGCACAGCCACATCCTGCTGCTGCTGTCTGCTGTGCCACGAGTACTGTGCCCTGGAAATCCAATGTCTGCCATTGCTGCCAATGCCGCCTCTACTGTCAGTGCCATGGGTTCTGCTACCGGGCAATCCAATGTCTGCTGCTGCTGCCAATGCTGCCTCTGCTGTCTGTGCCATGGGTTCTGCTACCGGGCAATCCAATGTCTGCTGCTGCCAATGCTGCCTCTGCTGTTCCATGGGTTCTGAGACCGGGCAATCCAATGTCTGCTACTGGGTGTCCACGTGATTCACCCCAGGCAAGGCTTGACCAATTGGAAGCAGATCTTCTTGAGTTCTGTTGAGTATGAGCCAAGCCTGCAACTCCCGTGACCTGGCCGAGTGGGGGTGCTGCCAGCCACCAAGCCCTGGCCAGGTCCTTGCTCTGCTCCACCCATGCCAGCCAGCCTGCAAGCAAGCTCCTCACCTGCCTCAGTGATGATGCTGGATATCTCCTCTAAGTCCAAATAGCTGACTGTGTCCAACAGGAGCAGAGCTGGCTGTCACTGGGCCATGCTGTAAGCGAAAAAGGACCCTCCAAGTGGGAGCTGTCATTCCAATTCATCCAGAAGCTGCCACTCTCAGGGTTCTGGTAACTACATTACAGGCAGGGAAGAGGCCTGGCCAGAGCTTGGTTGCTGGCACAGCACCCATACAGGGCCGGGCATTGCATCCTATTTGCCGGATCTCAACAATCAACTCTTCTGCAAATTGGTCAAGTAGCGTTGCCTGGTGGTAATTCACGTGGATAGCCAGCCACTGCCTGCCTTGTTGGCGACTAGAAATGGAGAACCCAGCCAGCATAGAGCGAGCAGAACTGGAGGCCTGTCAGCCTGCAATGCCCGGGCAATGCCTGGGCAACCCGGGGTGCCAAGCACCAAGCCTTCCTGATCTTCCTGCTGCTGCTCCTGGGTCTCTGATGGCCTGCTATGCCACCCCTGGGGTGCCCCAAGCCTCACAGCGGGTCCGAACTCCGCCGAACGTTCGGCGGGACCGAACTCCACTGAACCAAATGACTGAACCCGAACTCGGTTCCTGAACCGAACGACTGAATGGCCAAACATCTGAACCCAGTTCTGTTCGTACATCCCTACTGCCAGGCCTGGGTCTGATGAAAATGAGAGGTACAGCTGAGTGTCATCAGCATATTGATGACAAATCCCTCCCCACTGCCTCATGACCTTGCCTAATGGTTGCATGTACACGTTGGACAAGAGCAGGGACAGAATAAAACCTTGTGGGACACTACACAATCGATCACGGGGGGAAGATGACTTATCCCCCAGCACCACCCATTGGTGGTGCATAGAGCAACAGTTTTTAGGGTGCAGACAGTTCTTTGAAACCACTTGATATGAAAGTCTGTTTTCCTTAAAATACCTCACACACACTGCACCCAAAGGTTATTTTACCATAGGTAAAATGTTCAGAGATGCCTATTTTTTCAGATCTCTGTGGTGGTCACTAATATTTAGTTTACAGTCCAGGTGAAATATCCCTGGGTAAAATATCTTTTGACATTCAGATCTAAATTAAGCTAATAGTGAAAAGGGTGAGGAGGGGAGATAGCACATTTTTTTCACGCTGCTTTTTATTTTTTTAATGAGTGTCATCAAGAAAGGCATTGCCTGCCTCTCCTCCACTGAAATTCCTCACATTCTCATAATACAGGGTGGTAATCTCTACAGTTATTCCCAATAGGTTCACATTTAACCCTGAAGGTTCACTTGAGTTTAATATCACCAATCACACATAGGGATATTTATTTATTTATTTATTTACCATCCTTCCTCAGCCTCTCTCTCTCTCTCTCTCTCTCTCTCTTTTCCACACACAGACACACACACAGACACACACTTAAGTCCACATTTGCTGTGACCATTCCTGCATGGAACTTGGAAGCACGTAGCAACATGACACTACAAAAACCTTGAGATCTTAGGTGGGTTCCTGGGCTTCAAGCCAATTTATCCACATTTGCAATGGTTAAGATTGATTTTTATCCTGCACTTCTGAGTTTGTTTAACTGATTTCAGCAACCGCCAGAGACGTGGGGGGGCGAGGAATGTCTTCAAGGTTGCTGTCATTTGGAATTTTATGTCCTTCATTTTCTTTCACTGTATGCCTGACACATCAGCTTAACTGTGAGTAGCATACTAGCCAGGACCTCTGGCATACTGTATATTAATAGAATATTGATATAGCCCAAATACTGTTATGGGATTCATCATTTAGTAAATCCTCTGCCGTCTGCAGTTTTACAGAGCCGTTTAATTAGCAAATTTTACAACCTCCTATTCTCTCATTAAATTAATTAATAATTAAGTTCAAATATAGGCATCTTTAATGTCATAATTATATTTCAGTTTTATGGTCACCAGTGTTTAGCTCATTAGGCAAGGTGCTCATAAACTATCGCTCTGTGGAGGGGCTCAGGCGCGGCTGCACAGGTAGGCTGAATCCATTTAGGATTTTAATCTCTCTCTCTCCGTCTCTCCCTTGCTCTGTAACAGTCCTGGCATTTTCCTGTGACAGTTCTGTCTTTTTCATTCATAGATAAGACTTTTTAAAAAAAAAAATCCAATACATCCTCAAAGGCCCCTTGTTACTTATCCTTGGAACAGCACTTTGACACTGACCTGTGGTACATCTGCTCCCTTGTATGCACCAAGGACTACCACCTTCAGTCTTTGGCATTCAGCACAAGACAAAATATCTATGGGAGAGTATCCAGCATACCATCTTCACATTTGACTACATAATTAAGAAAGGCACAGGACTTAGTAATGGTATTTCACCCAGTACAATATATTGCATATTGTTTCATATGTGGTGGATTTATTTCAGTCATTATCACTGATGAAACCATCTCTATGGTAAAGTCAAAGTGAAACTTGGCTTTGAAATTGTCCTTATTTAATTTTGTTAGCTGTCATACAAGTCAGGGCAGCACTAATTATCTCTTTAGTGTAGCTCATATTTCTCATGTAATTCATATGTAAATTGTGATTTAATTCACATGGGAATGTTTGGACTCTTTGCACATTCTCTGTAAAAGTGCACAAGCGCTGAATTAAAACTGTTCGGAAATTAAAACTTTATGTTGTCTTTTATTAAAAATAAAAATAAAATAAAAATAAAATCTTTGATTTGGTTTTACTTGCTCTTTCAGTACCATAGCTCATTCTAATTGAAAGGTCCAGAACACCATCTTAAAACTCAAAAATATCTAGAGTTAAGTGTCCAACTCCACGTTTAGCCCCCCTAATATTTAGTAATAGGCCTGTTCTTCAGATGGAAGTAGGAAACGTAGATCCTTGACTGGAAGTTAGATCACTTGATGTGTTTGGTGGGCTGTTAAGGAAAGCCCTCAGCTTGAGGGAGATAAGTGTTAGCGGTTTGGCCCAGACTCTGGATGTTAACAGATGTGATGGTGGGCTGCTTTGGTCTGCTCTGTCACGCTTTGGCCTGGACCTGGCCTGTACTGCAAGATATTGGCAGGCACCACCAGATGTTGACCTGGAATTGCCATGTCGGTGGCTGGACTGTTATCCTGAAGACCCCTGGGGGTCACAGCCTGGGCTAAGGTCTGCTCTGATCAGGGTAAAGCATGCTAGAGTGTGTTAGCACATATGTTTCCACTGGCCTGGATCAAGTCTGCCATGGCCAGCCACCAAGGAAGCCCTCATTGGCCACCATGGCTGCCCGTCATGGTGAGGGCAGGGTGTTCGCGCACCTCCCCACCCCTAGACCCTGGCTGCATGAACGTTTGTTCAATGGCCCATCCCAGTCTGAACAGTTTCTACAGCGGCTTCCTGGCCCAAACCAGGCTAGGTTGCTGCCACAGTGCGGTCTTGTTTGTTTTCACAATCTGTCTCTTGCACCATTCTAGTGCAACTGTAACAACTTATGTACAACTGGCAAACATAGACTGCTCTGTCATACAAGCAATCTTAAATGTATATTAAGCTCACAACTTAGTTTAATTTAGGTGTCTAATGACTTTAGGTAACCATCTTAGGCCAATTTTATTCTGGACAATAAGGCTGGAGCAGCATAGAGAGGCAATAAATGTCCTAGATGTTCCCAGGGGATAATATCCATGGTTCAGGAGCAGAGGAAGACATTTGTTGTTCCAACTTCCAGGGACCCTACTGCATATCCTGACACAGTGTACATGAAGGTATGGAAGAAATACATATGAGCAGTTATCATAATTTAGACAATTGATTTTAATATTAAATCTAATGCATCTTTTGCCGTTTTAGCTGCTTGTCTGTTTGAAAAAAAAAAATGTTTAAGAATGATCTAGTTTTTTTCTGTAAATTTGAAAATTTAACTTCTAATGTGATGTGTTGTCCTGCCTGTATGATTTTAGAATGATTATTATTGATATCTTTATTTATTTGAATTTCTGATGGCTAATTGCGGAATAAAGAATACTGACTAATTTAGGCAAGCACCGAGGACTATTATGCCATGGGCATCCCAAAATCATGGGCGCAAATAGCCCTGTCCATTGCTGATCATTCTATGCTACATCTCTTTAGAGAATCTCATCCCATACATATGAAAATGTTGATTGAAGATTTTAAACACTGCTTAGATTTACAATCCAATAAATTAATTTTGCTTCCATGCCTTTGAACTTTTCTGAAACTAGAAGGACATTCCATGCAGTACCATTCTTTAATACCCATTTTGCAAGCTTACAATATTCTAAGTTAGGACATTTTCACACAAGACACTCTCCACCCACTACCCCTACCCACCCACCCACTATACATGGTGCAGGGTACAATGTTGCCCTATGGCTGCCCTGTAACATGTATAGTGGGTGGGTGGTGGGTGGGGAGTGTCTTGTGTGAAAATGCCCTTAGCCACTTGCACAAGATTAAGCAAACTCTTTTACAGGCAAGCTTTCTATTATTATAGAAAAGGACAGGGAAATATGTGCTATATGCTAGGTCTAATAAAAAATTGGAGGATTGTTTTGCAAGACTGCCTGCAACAGGGCTCATGGCAAGGCTAAGTACTTGTGGGATCCACCCCAGCAACAGTCTAGTTTTCCATTACCAGGGATCTTTATTTAAAGCCTAAAATTTGTAAACAAACCAACATCACTGTGGGCTGAACATAACAGAAATATGTGCCCTCTTGGGTATCTGCCTCTAGCCAAACTTTGTCCTCTTACACTAGTGAGTTCTCAATCTGTTCCTACAGGCAGGCAGACAGGCATCACTCTCTCTCTCTATCTCTCTCCACCTTTGATCCCTTTCTTTGCAGTTCCCAACCCTGTGGCTCAACCCTCCCAATCTCTGAAGCTGTGGCCTTGTATACAGCTGGTCTAGCCCAACAGTTCTCCACTGGCCAATTAGGGCCAAAGTACATGTGCCAGAAGTTCAGAGGCTTGAGTTTCAGCCTCTTAAAGGGCCAATGACTCAGCCTAGGCTATTACACCAAACAATTAAATCTAGTGCAACTCCTTTTAGCTTCCATCCAAAAAGAAACAAAACAAAAACAACCCTTAGCTTTCATAAACACAGTGTTTTTGCCGGTTGAAATGCTAGCAACTCCTCAGAGGTCTCTGCCAAGCATATCATGCCTGCCACTCATACACCACTTGTTTGTCATTCGATTACCACTTATTTTGCAACTTCGATCATTGTGGCTGTAAATCGTGTGGCAGGAATTTGCACGCACTTAATGTTATGGTTGTTAATGTCTTTGGACTCACACAGAAGAGGGGTGTCAAACGTTTTCAGGTTACATGCATTAAATTCACAGAAAATCATCAGCTAATCTAATGGGTAAAAATGAGGTAAGGCAGTTTAAAGTGGCAGGGGGATTCTACGGTCAAATGGAAGAGCAGTTTACATGGAACAGAAGATGAGTTACCATGAGTTGATGCAATTTACAAATGTCCTAGGGTGAAAGTTGCAGCTGAAATTGCCCTTCGTAATCCATAAGCAAAGCCTCACTTACTGTATTAAGGAATTAATAAAATAAGATGTTTGTTTTGTATCCTCAGGGAAAGGCCTTCATGTCTGCACCAGGCTTGCTCCCCTCCTCCCAGTTAAGGCAGCTGTGTTCCATGGAGAAAGAGGTCAGAACTTGAACAACTAATTTGCCCCACTGAGCTGGAACGAAAGTTGCCAGGGGCTAAACAGGAATGTATGTGGGGTGCCTCATCTCCTGTTAGGCCTCACTTTAGTGTAACATTACGCATTCAGGAGAATTAGAGTCAATAGCAGACTGTCTGAGGTGACCCTATGAGAAACAGTGTACAAGAGGTCTTTTGAAATCAGATTACTGCTTAGAAGGATGTGGGGATACTTCCAGCGGAAAATCATAGTCCATTCCAAATGTCTTTGGGTGTTAACACACAGGCCGGAAGCCTGCCAAGGCCCATAGTCGCCCTGCAGTCACCACCTGTTTGGAAAAGCATGGGAAGCACAGTACATGGGTGGGCACCTTCCTGCGTGACATAAACGGGGGGGGGGGGGGGGGAGGGAGTTGTCACTCATCCCCCCCTGCTCCAGTTTAGCTCAGAAAGCAAAACACATGGGAAGGATCTTGGGATTCCACTGTAGTGGCAGCAGTATTGGGCCCCAGGAAGAGCCTGCCAGCTCCCAGCCACCTGATGCAGTGAGCTGGATGGGAGATTTGCTCATTGGCCAGTGTCAGCTTCTCCCCCCCACCCCGCCCCCCAGCACACTCCATCAGCTGGCCAGGAGCTGGCAGGCGCTTCTCCCTTCCAGTCTGCTCCATCATCTGGCTGGTGATGGGGGCCAGTGGGCTCTTCCTCCTGGCCTGATCCTGCTGACAGCAGTGGACCTAGACATGTGCAGTGGCTGCGCATGCCCCAACAGATGTGCAGCAGCCCCATCATTGCCTGTTTACCGCATGGTAGCCTCAGGTAGCCCACACCACATCATCTGCCTTCCCCAGGATGACACCGTGAACATTTGCCCCGAGTGGCTACCATTCACATAAGCAACTAATTCCGGGGTTAATGTGCGTTAATGTGGGGTAAAGTCACGTCTCATCTGTTTACACCCTTTGTGTTGCTCTTCTTTTGTCTTGTATGAGCTTGTGGATAGGAGATTTGGTATTTCTTTGAAATCTTGAGTGTATTACTCTAATGTAATACACATGAACTCAATACAGTGATCATAATCACAGAGAGAAGCAACCTACATGCACATATCAACAGCTGAGCATTCAATTGCACCCTGCCTGTAGGGGAGGGTGCATCAGCCTCCCCACTCACATTTTTATCTATCAAGATTTTAAGACGTGGCTAGTTACTGAGATGTCTCTGGGCATTTTTACACACACCTTAAAGTGCTAGTCTTTCAATCTTCTGAGTTTACAAGTCCACAAGTAAGTTCCAGATGCATTCTTCACACACACACACATCTGAGACAGCCTAAAGTAGCCGCAGCTGTAGACGTGAGGGGCTGCCATGGAACCCAAGTGACCACAGCTGCCTGGAGCAAAGCAGTTTACCTGGAGAACTTTTTACACACAAACGTTCTGGGAGAAGTTCTATGCAGAAGTTCAAAGATTCAAATGTTTAAGATCTGGATGAGTGATTTAGACACACAGAAAGTTCCGGATGTAACAGCAAACATGCAGGAGAAACGTGTGTGTAAAAACACCCAATATTTTGGGATGCCCAATTTAGGATTTCTCTCTTTTCAGGAAGTGCTGAGCTGACACCATCTGAAAATCAGTTGTCTCCCTACCCAAAATTTGTCTCATGTGGGCCCTCAAAACAGACACATTAAAATATCTAGATCTTTTTGAAAATTATTGTCAATGTGAATGTGGCATCCCATCATTTGAGGTTCCTGCTGAGACACTTCCACAGGAATACAAACTAAACCAGGCCAGAAAAGCTAAATGTTATTTATTTAAAGAAACAAAACAAGAAGTGAACACATTAGGAGAAAAAATGTCCTTTACGTAACTCTTGATTGTTTTATCTTTTTTGGAGCAGTCAGAAAAGATCTCATGCAGAATGTGCCAACAAAGTCTGACTTTGTAACATCTAGGGCATAAATGTGTTTATATTAAACACATACTTTCACGCACACACTCCACGATGACATAAGAGCTGTCCAAAACTATTTTCAATAATTGATTTGCTGTTTAATTGAACAGCATGACTGACTAACATAGCTCATTACTTTACTCATTAGTTAATTATCGAAGAAAGTAGGACAAGTCAATAAAATGGAAGGCTGTAAATTCCAATACTAATTAGCAGCACTATTTCCTCAGAGATATATTTAAGGGCAGATTGGCTACCTGAATGTCCCAGGACCTTGTAGATGAAGGGAAAGGGTAGACTCACCATAAATCTGGATTACAGGCAAGAGAAACTAGTAGACGGTAAGCATATAAGTAAACTGGAGCCAAGATGCTGAAAAATATTAGGGATGGGCATCTGGAGGGAATTATGGAGTGGGTTCGCATTATGGATTTTGATCTTTAATTCCAAATTAATTACAGATCTGTATTACGGATCCATAATTTAATCAATTTAAGAATTAATTTTTTAAAAAAAACCAACAACTGTGCATTCACAAAATGACCACCAAATCATTCTGAGCATGCACAGCATTTTTTTAAATGGTGGCATCAGCATTGCTGTCATTTTGGAAAAGGCAGCTGGACTGCGCATGTGCAAATGGCCACTGTGCATGGGCAGACTGGCTACCCTTTCCAACAATGGCAATAATGCTGCTGCCACCAGGTTAGAAAAGACCATGCATGAACAGAATGATTCAGCAACCATCTTGCTCATGCATAATTATTTTATTTTTATTTAACAGGTTTTTAAACCAAACTGCACCGTGCCTGTTGCAGTTTGGTATGAATTTATAAGGATTAATCCATACCTGCCTGTGATGAGCAACTACAGATTAATCAAATTCTGTGATGCCCATTCCTACAAAACATACTGTTTTCACTGGAATGTTAAAATGAAAAACACAGTAGGAAATTGCTTAAAAGGAGGAAGGATATGGATTTAAAATAACAAAAACTAAACCACATCTGTAAAGCATGTCTGCCTTCCAATCTCACTTAGGGTGTTTTTAGACGAGATGCTACCCTGCATGGCCATGCAGAAATCACCCATCTAACCGCACATCTGAAGGTGGTGGAATGAGTGGCTGTGCTCCCACTCATGGCCACACATGAAGCACTGCCGGGAAATCCAGAGTGAAATCTGGAGTGCTCCATGCAGGGCAAGTCAAATAGCTCCATTGCAAGAGGTGGCCACAGAGCCCCTGCTGATATGAACGGTGGCAGTCAGTCATGCCCGCGAATAGGGCTGCCACTCAGATGCACTATGGGTGGGGAAAGTGGCCTTTGCAAGTCACAAGAACTGTCTGGGCGAATTGGGGAACCTGAGTTCCCCAAAGCTTGCACAAAGGACGTGTCACTTACAAAGGCACGCTTCCCCCTCCTCCAGGGTCCATGGCAAGGGGAGTTCATGGGGGCTGCCATGGTGTCCACCTTGGGAGCCACCCATTTTAATTGCTCCCCGCATACTCCACCTGAGTGGGTGCTCTGCGGCAGTACCACTCCAGTGGTCACATCTCCCCCCATTGCCTTGCTCATTTAAAAACACCCAGAGTCACTTCAGCTTTAATTATTGAAGTATTATCGCATCATTACTCTATTATGCTGGTAGCTTTCTATTGTGTGGCTCCTGTCTAAAACATTAAGGTCTTAAGCATTATACATTCAAAGGCAAGCTAGCCCACCGATGGCAAAGACATTGATCCCTCTGCCCTGATTACAATTGAATCAGTATTGTGTATTATTTATTTCTATTTCCTTTATAAGGAAGGCTAAAAAGCCAACGGAGTCAGAATTTCCCAATTGTGTCATGTTCTTAGTTTAACCAAAAAGTGAATTAATAAAAGGGTAATGTAAAGAAAGTATACTGAGAGGGAAATGTGTGTATATATGTAGTCCTGCACTAAGCGGGCTGTGGTGGTTTTCACACCAGAGGGGCTCCTCAAACCTTTTGGGTTCTTCACTTTGTCACAAAAATTACATTTAAACAGCTGCCTTTTAAAAATCAGCTAGAGGAGGGAGATTATGAAAAGGCTGTTTTGATATGCTTCAACCCTTGTGCAAATTTGATTACTAACAGCCTTCAATCACAGACAAATTTTCCAAAGCAGCTTGAGATTTTTCTTTCCCTTCCTCTTTTGCAGGTAATAACATATCTTGTGTGGGTTCGTTAAGAAGGGTGTCTGTTTCTCAAAGCCTGACTTCCAATTATGTAAATGAAAATGGATAGCACAGCGTTATCTAAGATTAATTAAACAAAGAAATCCCCTTTTAAACAGAGCTTCAATCCTACGCTTTAAAAACATAATGTTTGATTACTCAGTGGAAAACCACAAAAAACTTTTCTTCTTCGATACAATGTACTTGTGCTTGCAGTTCTTATTTTTCAAGTCATAAGCTGTGCATTTTTTAAAAGAAAAAAAAAAAGCCTTAAAAAGCATTAATGCCAAGCCAAAAATATTCTATAGATCGGGGAGGGAGTGTGGATTTTTTAATCAGCATTTTTGAGAATTAGGCCTCTGGCGCTAATAAACTACAGTTAAAATGGAAGGAAATGGGAAATGCAGTCATGTAGTTTAATGGAAAGCTTCTGGTTAGTATAATAAAACAAACATTCTCTAATGATTTCAGTAAAACCTTTTTAAAAAAAAAATTTAAAAAAATTTGTATTTTATTATTCATGTTTGCGTGAGGGCAAATGGGCATGTTTCAAAGTTTTGTGCATGTTAGTGACATGGTGAAATAATCCGAAACCAAATAAAATCAACCTGGGAGAAAATTTAGAGAACTGGAGTTGCAGTTAGGAGAGCTTCTAACACGTGCACAAACACAAGTTACATTGGCTCCCTATGTTGTGACCTCCATCTGCAATTGCAAGGTATGTGGTTATAGAGGTGCAGATGAAGTTGTGGCATGCAATGTGCACTTGCCAGCATTTGAATGCAGAGAGATAGATATGAGATATTTTTCTGTTCTGTTTTTTTCTCTTCCCTCCCACCCCCACCAATATACAAATTAGTCTTTGTCAGAGTTGTGAAATTCATAGCTTTACTTATTCAGTTATTTCACATCCATTTATTTGGTTATTTCATTCATTCTGTATTACAGTAATTGGTAATTGCCTGGTGAAGGAATGACTGAATACCGAATACGTATTTTCACTGAACCTTTGTTTCAGCCGTACTTGAAATGAAGATTTGCTTCTACTATGCAGTTCCAGATACCTCATTATTGGCGTGATCCCAAACCTCCTGCTGCATGTGGGGTCCATGTGGGTCCTGCGTGGCTGTGCATGGCACAATGTCCCCGCAATGGGCACACACGCATACTGCGCAGTGCATGTGGGGCATGGGATTGGCCACACTGTTTTTCCCAATTACCATTCAGACTCATCTATTAGATTCCCCCCTTCCCCCTTTTGTGAGAGAGCACCGTTAAACATTTTGCAAGCCTTATTATTTGTGTTTCGTTTTCAAACATTTCCAACTCGGGTTGTGCAGGTGATTACCTAGATCTTTCCACTTCAGCCTATGTAAAACATGCAGGCTGGAAGTGCTTTGGTGAATTTTCAGTGGTCTTCTTTTAGATACAAGCCCTCAGGCCTCTGCAGCCTTTAATCAGCTGTAACTGGAGTGAAGCTGTCAGCTCCTGCTTGTTCTCTGTCAGCTTTAGTACCACTTAGACCATCCACGACAAATGGACAGTACAGATTTTAACAGGCAACCTGTATGCTAACGAAGCAGCTTTTTAGAAGAAACTTCCTAGAGTTATCCTACCTACAGTGGAGGGTTTGTAAGTTCTAAAGTGGAGCAAAAGAGAATCTCCTTGTGAAATGTTTTCCTTGAACAAAGAGATTGCCATTTCCCCCTCTAACTGGATTGCCCACTCACTAATTGAGCCAGACTCCTTTACACACCAAATGCCACTTGGTTCAGGAGAATGCATAAGAGCTAGATCTGAAACCAATATTGCAAACAAATTTTGAATTCATTGAACTCATTGAATTTGAATAGCATATCTGTGTGTGATGGAGAGATCTAACTTGGGAGTAGGGTACAAGAAAAGCATTTTCTCAATTTAAAACATGAAGGGTGCTTGCTGCCATTCAGGAAGAAGCGGGGACTGCCGTGAGTTTAACTCAAATTAGCACGTTCACATGAAATCCCCTGTTGTGTGCCCAGGGGTTTTAACATGAATTTTCCATTCTCCCATTAAATTCAATAACGCTATACAGGGCTCAAAATCTAGCCCTGTATTGCATTACTGAATTGAACACAAGAATTGAAAAATAACGCTAAAACCCCCAAGCACACAACCGGGGATTTCACGTGACCGCACTAACGTGAGTTAAACTCATGGCAGTCCCTGCTTCTTCCTGAACATCAGTAAACAGCCTAATTCTTGGGGCTTGCTAACATGTTACAGAAAGGGGTGGGTGTGTCAGGGTGCTTGCTGGCTGTAGTGAGTCATGGCAGGATTGCGTCCCTGACTGTCCATCTAGGACACAGTTACTAGCAGTTGCAGCCAGTCTCAAGTCTGAGTGCAGCTGAGTCCAATCAGGGGTACAGAAGCAGCAGAAAGCCCAGTTAACATCTGGGATGCAAGGGCATTGTATGTAGAGCTACAAGCAGGCACCTGAAGTTGAATAGGGGGTGTCCAAACTGACCTGGCCCCATTCAGGCACCACTGATTGGGTCCCACTGGCTTTTGAAAGTGACAGGCCCCAGCCAGAGCTCTGAAAAACCCAGGTCCGCAGTAGTCCCAGCTGTTGCTTGTCAGTTTCAAAGGCCTCTCCACCCACCCCCACCCCCACATGTACACAAGAGGTACTTGGGATGGTGGAGAGCACTGGCCAGGCTTTGAAAGTCACAGGCCCTGATTGGGACCACTGAGGAGCTAGACTCCATAGCACAGGTTGATTTCAGACGTTAGGCCATCCCAATTCGTCCCAGTGAATCCCTGGCGGGGGTGAATGAAATAACTACCCCCTGTGGTCAAAAAATGGCCTGAATAGACGTGCTGGCTGATCCCGGTGGGGAATCGGGGAGGGGGCGGGACCGCGCGGCACAACATGTGGCCGCACGGCCCCGCCCCCCCCATGCTCCCCCGCCACCCACCTTCTGGGGAGACAGGCGCCCAGCTGCTTTGCCCACGGCCCGGAATCCCGGCGGAAATTCCGGGCCGTGATCGCTGGTCAGAAGTTACTTTTTATTGCTTCCGCCGGGGATCTCTTTGACCACGCTTTCGGGGATTGTCCGGCAGGGAACCCCAGAAGCATGGTTGAAATTGACCCCATGTGGGAATTGACCATAGCGAAAATCTGGCGGCCGCCAAAAAGACGTTCAGGGCACTTTGACCCTATGTGGGTATTGACGGGGGTTCACTGTGATCTCGTAACGTCTGAAAATACCCACTCTCAACCAGGGCTTGTCAGTTTCAAAAGCAGCTTCCAGACCACATTATCTCTCAGATCGCTGTGTGTGGAAAGCCCTGGCCCGCCTTTAAAACTGACAACCTCCGGCTGGAGTACGGCAGAACCAGATTCTGTAGCGATCCCGGCTGGGACTTGTCAGTTTCTCTAGATAATGTTTTGAGTTTGGGGGCATTAGGCAACCAATTGGTCCTTGGGTAGCCCATCGGGTGCCCAATGGAGTGTCCAAAAATGCAGGCATTACCCATGGTTACTAATTTTATTACCCAATGCAGCTCTAGTTGCATGAAAGCTAACTGCACAGCTCCTAGCTGCAGGAACCCCAGGAAGGGAAGTATTATATCTGGTGTGTCCAGGGGGCTGATATCTTTAGGTGCCCTGGCGGAACCTTTACAAATGTGGCTATGTTTGTATGTCCAAAGGCTTGCAACCTTCAGGTGCCCTCAGGAGACTGTATAGCAGAATTATATTATATAGTGGTGGAGGCACTGTGAATAAAGACACTTTGAGAAAGCAACTCGTGCTTTGTGCCTCTATTCCTGGCACTGGGGAGCATCATGGGCCCTGATCCTGCGGGGACTCATCCACCATGGGGGCAGACTCGTGACACTAGAAACACATTTGAAAGAAACTACAGGGCACGGGCACAGTCAGCTACAATGGAGAAAGGGGACATTGGAAAGGAAGTTTTCAGAGTGGTGTGAGGGAGGAAGGCCTACACTCTGCCCCTGTCCTCTCTAAAAACAATTCTCACCATGCTCAAACTGGAGTGCTGGTGTCTGTGTCCCCAACCCCTCTGAAAACCTCCTTCGTTGCTGCAGGGGAGAGAGCTCTCTGTGAGCCCCACCCACTCTGAAAACCAGCTCTCTGTGTCGCCACCCACTCTGAAAACCTCCTTCATGGTAAGGTCGTTGCTGCAGGGGAGAGAGCTCTCTGTGAGTCAGGGTGGTTCCACCACCTTCAAATGGGGAGGCCAAGGCTGGCCAGGAAGCCCCTTGGAAGGGCTGCCACTTAGGGAGACCCTGCCTTCTTGCCCTTTGGGGGCCCCATAGTTGAGACATGAGCTCATGCCTGCCACAGCTACAGAGTATCTACTCTGTGGTATCTCTAAAGGTATAAATGCCCCACAGCATGTAGTAAGCTGTACCATTAGGGGTGAATGGGGTTTTTATTTTATCCCACCCACCCCCCATGTTCAGAGTCCTCTTCCCAAACCTAAAAGGATTTTCTTAATACCCAGTACAATACGATGAATAAAATAACAAGTAATGTAAGTGTAAACAAAGTACCAGTATGATCCCTCACAGTCAGGCTTTCGTCCAGGTTATGGCATGGAGACTGTGCTTGTGGCCCTGGCTAACAAACTCTCCCGTGAGTTGGACTGGGGTCATTCAACCCTATTGATTCTGTTAGATCTCTCGGCTGCATTTGATACCGTTGATCATGAGCTATTGGTGACTCGGCTGCAGGACCGGGCAGGGATTGGCGGGACTGTTCTTGAATGGTTCCGCTCTTTCCTGGCCGGGAGAACCCAGCGTGTCGTGCTGGGGGAGTTTTTATCTTCCCCCCGGGGCCTCACGTGTGGAGTACCGCAGGGTTCCATCTTATCCCCTCTCTTGTTCAATGTGTACATGCAGCCTCTGTGAGAGGTTGTTAGGGAGTATGGAGTGAGATGTCATCAATATGCTGATGACACCCAGTTATATCTCTCATTTTCCTCTGACTCAGACTCGGCACTCTCGGTGCTTACCTTGTGTTTGGCTGCTTTGGAGAATTGGATGAGGGCGAATCCTGAAAAGACGGAGGTGATGGTTGTGGGGAGGGCCAAGGGAGTGGTGGCCCCCATCATTGATGGGGGTCCGTCCTCCCTTGGTTTCTC
Source organism: Sphenodon punctatus (assembly GCA_003113815.1). NCBI lineage: Eukaryota > Metazoa > Chordata > Lepidosauria > Sphenodontia > Sphenodontidae > Sphenodon > Sphenodon punctatus. The sequence goes on along the minus strand of QEPC01007433.1, from coordinate 3,001,060 downwards.
AGGTCCAGAGTCTGGGGGTGCTCCTGGACCCACAGCTCCGCCTGGATTCCCAGGTGGTGGCTGTGGCGAAGGGAGCATTTCGCCAATTACATCTGGTGCATCAGCTTAGGCCGTATGTCTCGGACTCGGACCTGGCCACAGTCATCCATGCTTCACCTCAAGACTGGATTACTGCAACACGCTCTACACGGGGCTACCCTTGGTGCTAGTTCAGAAGCTGCAGCTGGTGCAAAATACGGCGGCTCATCTCTTGACTGGGACAGGCCGACGCGAGCATATTACACTGGTGCTTCGCTCTCTGCACTGGCTGCCGATAGCCGGGCCCAATTCAAGGTGTTGACCTTTAAAGTCCTAAACCACTTGGGTCCCACCTATCTGCAGGACTGCCTCACCCTCCGGGTCCTGGATCGACTCCTGCGGTCAGCTGGAGGCACCCTCCTCGGGGTTCCCCAGGGTTCCCGGGTACCTACTATGAGGAGGGCATTCTCCATGGCTGCGCCACAGCTGTGGAACTCCCTCCCATTTGAGATCTGTTTGGCTGCCAACCTTCCCTTTTTTGCAGACAGTGGGTCATTTCAGACATTACAAGACCATGGTCAACCACAGTGAACCTCCTATGGTGACTGAAAGTCCTGTAACGTCTGTAGTGGGTTCCACCAGATGTTCACCCGTGAATCACATTGACCACGATTCTGGACCTCTGGACACCTGGAGGTCCAGAAGTGTGGTTAGCTGGACCACAGTCCAGGATCGGTGGAAAGTAACATCTGTTACTTTCCACCAGCCCGGATCATGGCCCAGACCCTGATGCAGGATCAGGCACAATGGCCAGATTGGCCACTGCGCCCGGCCATCTCCCAGAGGGCAGGTGGCCGGGGGAACGCAGGGAGGGGGGCTGCGTGACCGCACATCACACCATGCAGCCCCACTCCCTCCCCGATCCCCTGTAGGAATCAGCTGGCACGTCTAATGGATGACCAGACTGATTCCTGTCTGGGATCCGAAACGGATCCCAGACCGTGGTTCAGTGTGGTGGGCCTGGCTGTTCCGCCAGGCCTTTCCGGGGGAGATTGGGTGGGTAGGTTGGCTTAGGGTAGGGTAGGGGGGATGGGGTTTTCTATTGTTTTTAATTGTAATTATTGTTGTTTGTTTTTAATGTTTAAATTGGTTTTTTTAATGTTGTGAGCCGCCCCGAGATGCCTGAGGCAGGGGGTGGCACATACATTTTATTATAAAATAAATAAATAAAATAATTTAAAAATTATAAATAGTCTCCAGAAACTGATTTTTATACCAGGGGAATCAGATGTAGAGTGCCCCCAGCTACCACGATGTACATCTTCAAATTTCTTTCAACAGGCCTGCACACATGCTCCTAACTTCAGAACCTTTAGGGGTAGTTTGTGCTTATTACCACTCTGGTGTAAGCTACCCTCCTGCTCTTACTAATGTAATATGCAAATACTAGTAAAGGGAAGGGGAGTGTAACCGGTCTTAAAATAAGAATATGTGCTAGCTTACCACACACACTCTGGAACATTCACTCATTCTGAAATACTACAGAGTAGAAACCCTGTGGTGTCTTTCCCATGGCGTATCTGACCTTACACCATAACATGTGAACAAGTCCTTAATTTAACCACACTCCCTAGGGCGATGTCACTGCTCTAGGGAAGTTAATAAGCTCCAATAACTAGTCAGACTTTTGTTGGCTTACCGTCCAAATGGGGCTTGCCCCAACACAGAATTGTTAGGGTTGGGTTATATTTATTGTTTGCTATCCCACACCATGCCAAAGCTCAATGAACAAATACCTTCTCTTAAGCTCAGTATAAATCAGCTCTGCTGGCAAGAAGATGACTCTTAGTACAGGTCACTCTGGGAGTTAAGGTTCTTGATAACAATTAGTCGCAGAAGGGGAACCCTGGTCTTGTAGACTGAAATTCAGTTAACCTACTTTCAAATCTCTGCTCTTCCACAGACTCCATGTATGACCTTGGGCAAGTCATTTAATTCTTCTGTGTTTCAGATCCTCACCTGTAAAATGGAGGTAATGAAGATGATATTGCCTTACCTTACAAAGGATAATTTCATTAATATGTTTGAGATGTGTAATAATTACCACAGTAATGGGGGCCATAAAGGTACCTCCACTGAAACATAGCACTTATAAAGCACTCAGTATCTGTAATAAATTGAAGTATTAATTAGTTAATGGTCTGGGATGCCTACCAGCAAACTCAGTCACTGACAAAGTGGAACACAGTCTCAGATAAACCATTAAAATGTTAGCAAACTTTAAAATATGAAAGTTTCAGGGTGAAATCAAACAAGATGATAGATTGTTGGAATTCATGTTTGATCCATGCTTACAGCCAACATTTACATGTTTAGAGGGTCCAATGCAATAAGCGGGCAGCCCTCTGCCTGCATTTCATGTGCTTGTGGCAACCTCCACTCAGTAGTGCTAATGATCCCCCTATCCCAGGGCCATCTGTCACCTGAGCGTTCACAGCTCTCTTGCTGATGAATCTCAGTTGGGGGTCAGAGAGAGGAAGAACACAGGTGCCCTGGACTGTTCCTGGGGAGAATAGGGGCTGCAGGGGCTATGCCAACAGAGGCAGAGGGAAGGATTGGGAAGGGGTGTGTGTCTCTTGCCACTTCACACTTCAGTGTCAGTCCAGGCACAAAGTCTCTGGGGAGGGATCGGTAGCTCCATGCACAGACTCTTCCCTGACTCTCAGTTGAAAGCTGACAGCTCTCTCCCTCTCGCTGTGACCCCTCATCTAGGGGCTGGTGAGAGGAAGAGCACAGGTGGGGGCACCAGGGGCTACTCCTGGGGTGGGAAGGTGCATCATCTGTGAGAGCAGAGCCGGCTGGAGCTGAGGGAGGGATTGGGAATGGGGTGTGTTTGTATCTTGTTGCCTCACAGCGTGCTTGCCTCCAGCTGCCCAGTTGCACTAGGCCTGACTGTATGGTGCTGGTGGATCGGGATACCGGAGAGTGTTCAGGTGAAACTAATTGACAAGATGCAGACATGTGGGTACCCAGTGGCCCTGACTGGTGGGCCTGCAATGTCCCCAGACTGCCATGAGTGATGGTTCTGTGGTGACTACGTGAAGGCCACATGGCGGACGCCTAATAGAGGGGCACGTGGGAACGCACCTGTTGAAGACTAATGTGGGCTATTGTCTCGTTTGATTTCACCCTTAGGTAATGCTTATAGAGAAAGAATGTCAGTGAGTGCAACTCCACTTACTGGATGGTAGTTAAGAACAAACTTACTGAGCATATTGATAAATGAGGAAGGGTCAACATGGATTTAGGAAAGGGAAGTCATGCCTCAGCCTCACTAACCTATTGGAATTCTTTGAGGGTGTAAATAAGAATGTGAATAAGGGTGAAACCCGTCGATATAGTGTATCTGAACTTTCAGAAGGTGTTTGATCAGGTCCCTCATGAGAGAATCTTGAGGAAATTAAAGAGTCATGGGATAAGAGGCAGTGTCCTATCGTGGATCAGCAACTGGTTAAAAGATAGGAAGCAAAGAGTAGGACTAAATGGCCAGTTAACACAGTGGAGAGAAGTAATTAGTGGAGTATCCCAGGGATCTGTACTAGGAATCGTGTTGTTTAATATATTCATTAATCATCTAGAGAAAGGAGTAAAGAGTGAGGTGATCAAATCTGCAGATGACACAAAGTTATTCAAGGTTAAAATCCAAGTGGACTGTGAAGAATTGCAGGAGGATCTTGCGAGACTGGGTGACTGGGCATCCAAATGACAGATGAAATTTAGTGTGGACAAGAGCAAAGGGATGCACATAGGGAAAAATAAGCCAAGCTATATGTATACAATGCTGGGTTGTAAACTAGGAGTTACCACTCAGGAAAGGGCTCTTGGAGTCATTGTGAACAATTTATTGAAATCTTCAGCTCAGTGTGTAGCGGCCGTCGAAAAAGCAAACAGAATGTTAGGAATCATTCGGAAAGGGATAGAGAATAAAACTGAAAATATAATAATGCCTCTATATAGATCCATGGTCAGAGTAATTTAAGTCTGTTATTTACATGTATACAAATTGTGTACAGTTCATACAATGAAGTAAAGAATGTGAGTGTAGACATTATACAATTCGTTGTACACAATGAAGTTATGTAGAAACAGACTTAAATTACTCTGAAACAATTGTTCCTTGTCAAATTATGATAATAAATTATTTTCATAATTGTAAAATGTGCA
>QEPC01007433.1:2971432-2995645 GCA_003113815.1 Sphenodon punctatus | reverse complement strand
AAAGTTGCAGACTTTTAAAAGTACGGAGTCAAAAGTGACTTTAAAAATACGGAGCCAAAAGTTTGCAAGTTTTCATACCAAGTGAAAAGTCTGTAACTTTTGTAAAGGTGCAGACATTTCACTTGGTTTGAAAAGTTGCAGACTTTTGATTCTGAAAAGTCTGCAACTTTTCATAGGAGTGAAAAGTGTGCAACTTTTCAAAAGATGAACACTTTTAAAAGTACGGAATCAAAAGTCCGCAACTTTCCAAAGTCACGTAACTTTTCCAAAGTCACATAACTTTCCTTATGCTGTGTTTTGCTGGTCAGAAGCTTGGGTTGCTACCTTGTAAAGAAGGTTCTTTCAGATGGCTCCGAACATTCTCACAAATACCCACCCTTCCAGCCCGCATGGAATTTGTTTCTTATATTTCTAGAAAGGGTTGAAAGGAACTGTCATTCTGAGGGAGAGAGTGCTTTTTATACTAGAGGTGTTCGAGACCATCATGCAGTCTATTATTTGGATAGGATGAGCATACACAGCCCAGTTGTGAGAATGTTGGGAGGTATCTCGAAGAACCTTCTTTACAAGGCAATAACCTTCTGATCAGCACATGGGGAGGAGCTGTTTGTAAACAAAAAGCCTTATCTCCCAGTCCGATCGTGTCCCTGTGTCCCGCTGCTGCTGCTGGAGCTACTAGGAGGGACAGGAAGGTGAGGGATGGGGACAGGAGCCAGTGAGGGAGGCAGAACAACTTATTGGGGGAGAAGCTGGCTGCAGTCTGCCCCTCAGCCATGCAACTGTAGGGCCCCAGCTAGCCACGGCTCTGCCAGCTCTGGCCCCAGCAAGCTGGGCTGACTCCGCTTTGTCTGAGGGGGGGCAAGGCGAGTGAGGGCAGGGCTGGGGGGGCAGGTATGCTTGCCTTCCAGCACAGTGCACAAGCCAGGGGGAGACTACAATAGTCAGCGTTTACAGAGTTCCACTCCTCAGCGCATCGCTAATTACAGAGCTCACAGGGGGATGGACGCAGGTGCTTCCGAGCTCTCCGACAGGAGAGAGGAGCTCAAGTGCGCATGCGCCAACCAGCAGAACCAATTGTTTATCACTAATGACTCGGTTTTGGCTGCATCAATCAGTATAATATTTCAGAAGCACTTGTTATTGATCTCATTCTCAAAGCCTGTGAAGTTTGGGGTCTCAACACATCCAGGGGGAGGAGATATTGATGAATCAAATACCCGAGGATATTGTGAATTTTGACCACAAGCAATTAACGTTTAAGCAGTTATAACATTTTATTTTCCTAATGCATCTTTTTCAAACTTTGTGGATATGATGGTCCTCACAACTTACAGCCATGGTTAAATTTTCAGAAATGTCAGTCAAGCAGTTTCCACAAAATCAGGACTTCAGCAGTCCCCTGTTTATAATGAAAGGTGTCTGTACATTTAATAAGTATTCAGGCAGCTACTGCTGCCTGAAAAAAAAGTAGCCATGAAAGATTTTTCATTTGCTTACTCACTCCATCTGCAAAACTACCTTTCTTACATAGCCTACAGGGTTTCTGGCTCTTTGTTTGCTAGGCTTTGTTTGCTAGGCTCCTAGTTGTCAGTTTCTTTGTTATACAAGTTTTTAATCTCAAGTACCCTCCAAGATATCATGTTTCTTATCTCACCTAGTCTCCAAGGTTTCTGTCTCTTTGAAAGAGCCCCCATTAGGTGACATCAGACATCAGGTAACTGAAAGCTAACTTGCTATAAAAGTACAGAGCAGGGTGCAGATAGCCATCACTGCAAGACACAGATTCTTCTGGAGAAAAGCCCCTTCCTGCAGGCAGGCATCCAGCCATCTAGACATATCACATTGCAATGCAGCAATGGATCACCCTTCCACAGTAAGTATCTGATCTTGGGGGGTCCTGAGGCACAGGGGTGCGTGGAGGCACTGCGGGACTGGCTGGAAGAGGTTGCACGGGAGGATAGAACTGAGGCAGTGGGGGTGGGTGGGGTTGAGGATGGGTGGTTTGATCCAGCAGGTGAGGGTTTGGCTTTCACCTTGCTGAGTGCACTACTCCCAGTAATCAAGGCTGGTTTTTTTGTGTTTTCAGAGTCTGGAATTTTCAAAGAAAAACGAGTAGTCTTAGTTGCTGTTTATTCATGTGTGGATGTGGTATTTCTCATAAAACAGACTCTATAATGTCTCTGTGTGTGCTGGGCATAGATTGTATGGTTACGGAAAAAGAAAATTACATTTTATTGCACACTTTCAATCCCCAGGCCAAAATCAGCTTGAGCTAGAAATCCCAGGGTGGAAAAAACATGAATAAATATGGTAATTCGTGGCTCTACAAGTTTGAGATTTTAGGACATTGTCACTAGCACCTCTCGGCATAACATACTCAAATTCCATCCAGATATCTCTTACCGTTTGTCTTCTATAATAAAACACACACACAAACAATGTCTGGGGTAAAAATCACCCCAGAGTCAATTTTCCTACCCCAATGCAGACTCTATAATGTCTGTGTGTATGTTCTGGGCATAGATTGTGTGGCTACTGTAAAAAAAAGTTACATTTTATTGCACACTTTCAATTCCCAGGCCAAAATCAGTTTGGGGTAGAAATCCCTGGGTGCAAGAAACATTAAAAAAATATGGTAATTCATGGCTCTACAAGTGTGGAACTCTTGAAGAGCAGACAAAAATTATGTTTCAATGGAAAATTCATGGTCAAACACAGAGAAATTAATAAATTCCACAATTTAAGCAAAATTAGAAACCATGAAAAATGTTATGGTTAGCTCCCAAAATTCCCTGATGTATTATTTATGTAGTTTTAAATAACAATTAAAAATCTATACAAAGAAAAAGCTCTAGCCACCCTACCTAATAATTAATAATTACTTAATATAATTTGTATATAGCACCCTCTGCCATAGCACTTCACATATTTATTTATTTTATTTATTTATTTGTTCACATTTATACCCCGCCCCTCCTGAAGCCGTTAATAGAAGTAATTAACACAATTTTAAATTTAAATTCTCACAACAACCTTGTGAGGTAGGTTAGGCTGAAAGAATATTGTGAATGGTCCAACATCACCCAGTGAGTTTTTGGGTTAGGCAAGACTTGAACCAAGGCCTCCTGGTTTAGGTAATGCACACTTAGGCACTATACCACATTGGCTCAATGGCGTAATTAGACTCAAATGGCAATTACCATTCGGGGTGTGTGTGTGAAGAAATACAATCTCAAAGGGTAATTACAAAACAGAAAAAAAGATATGCAGTCAAGTAGTAACGTTTCCGTTCCATTCATTAAGATTTGCCACCAAAACTCTCAAAATTTAAGACATTCTTTATAAGCCCTTGAAATTCCATTAAAAGAATGTGCCTGTTTATTCTGAAAATGACATTGCATGATCTTAAATTATATAGTGCACATTCCAGCCAAATAATGTTGGAACTCACAAAACAGGTGTCTTAAAAACTATAGATGAGAAGAACTACAACTGATATCAATGACCTGATTATAATGTTACTATGATGAAAAGTTATTAGAGGTGTGCACCAGGGACCCATTTTATTTTTTGTTTTTGTTTTTCATTTTCTTTATGTAAATCTTTTGTTTTTATTTTCATAAATATCAAAATTTTGTTTTCGTTTTTGCTTTAATTTTCAATTTCCATTGGTTTCAATGGAAAACACATTTTTGGCTGTAACCTTTTTGTTTTTAATATATTTTGATTAAACCTGGAGGTATTGTACCTACCAATGGAAGGCATTATGCGTAACAAATTTCAGGAAGATTGGATAAAGGAATCCGATTTTGTAAGCAGTTGAATTATGTTATTTTGCAAAACTCTGCATATACGTTCCTGTCTGTAACTTCTTTGTATCCCATCTAATGTGGATTAAACTTGGGAATATTATACAGTTCTCTATGTTTACTATATATGACAACTTTCAGAAGGATTATTTAAAGGGTCCTGGTGGTATAAGCAATTAACTTATAAATGTATGTCTGACTGTAACATCTCTGTAGTCTGATCAGTGCACATGAAATTTGGCAGGGGTATATCTCACACCATCAGAATTATCTGTGCCAAATATAGGAAAGATGTGATAAAGCTCCACAATTTTATAAGCCTGCACAGCATATGCAGAGAATGAGCCTATGCCAGGGATTCTCTTATGTGTCACTGTGGTATAAGATCTGTTTGTGGTGCCAATTGGCCAGCAGAAATGTCAACCAAATATCCTCATTCTGTGCGTTAACCACTCCAAATTCTCTCCCTCAGTTATTACTGGGAAGTTGGAAGCATCTGTTTAGGAAAGAGCCAATAGAGATTCTCTTTTGTCCTCTGTCACAGTGCTGCAGGATGGGATTGTGATGATAATTGACCATCCTGGATGTGTAAACCATGTCTTCTGATTTCTGGGATGCTATCCCCAAAGTCCCAGTTTTGTCCCTTCTATGCCTGCCTCAGGGCCACCCCCTATGCCCACCTCAAAGCCACCACCGATTGTTCCTGTAAATCTGGAAGCATGCAGTAATTGGCCAGTGAATGTGTCTGTCAGTCTGTTGGGTTGCTCTACATCCTCCCTCCTACAGCCTCCCTCCCCCTGCCATACCAGGTGCCTGCTTCTGACTGGCACTGCATGTGCTGCTATTTATCTGAATAAAGGTCTTCAAGAGGACAATTTCAATTGCTTATAAAATTGTGTCCTTTATCAAATTGTCCTGTAGTTTGTCAGAGACTGAAGGGAAGGTGTGGGATACATTCCTGCTAAATGGCTTGTAAACAGGATGGAAAATAAAAATGTTACAGCCAGAGATGCATTTTCAAGTTAATGGCTTTTAATGTCAGGACCCTTTATCCAATCATTCTGAAATTTGGCAGGATTCATAATCGTGTGGAGCGACATAATCTTCCCAGGTTTCTTGTAAATTGGATGGACGATGAAGAAATTGTAGTGTAGCCAGGAATGTGTATGGAGCTTTTCTTAAAATCACCACATTCAATTGCTTCTAGAATTGATTCCCTTTATCCAATCATTTTGAAATTTGCTACAGATAGTTCCCTCCATTGCGAGGTACAATATACCAAGGTTCATTAGAATTGAATAATAAAAAAAGAAATTATAGCCAAAAATACACTTTTTCAGTGTTTTCCCATTATTTCAAAAACAAAAATTCATTTTTGTTAGTTTTTTAGTTATTATTTTTAATTTTTGTGTTTACAATAACAAAAAAGAAAATCAATTTTTTTTGTTTTCATTATCATAATAACAAAAACAAATTGCACACCCCTAAAAGTAATGAGTTCCATATATCCTTCTCACTTTCAGCAAACTGGACGTAACACAGAAGTCTAGGGTGGTTCATACCTTGAGGGCAATTAAGTTCTTTGCGTAGCAAACACATCTGAAGACAAAGAGTTATGAACCCATGCAACTGCATAGCCTTGACATATTTTCCTGGGTTGACAGTTGCATGGGTGATGGGAATGTGCTACTGAGCTTGACAAAGCACTTCAGAGTTTGGTGGAACAGAAACTTCAACAGGCACTGGAGAAACTGCCAAGAGAACAGTTATTATGGGGACTCTGCTTGTGTAAATGTTGAGATTGTAGCAATTTTACAGAGAATCTTGGAAGGCACCTCTAAACCTTCCAGAACTGAAGAAAGAGAGAGCAACAACATTCAGCCAGTGCCAGGTTGATTCTTGGCAACTGTTTAACTATGCAAAGAAACCAGGTGAGAAGGTTTTGGCCAGGGTTGGGGAAACTCTAGGCCTGTGTGCCAAATCTGGCTTGCAGCTGTTCTTTATCTGGCCATTTGCCAATTCCTGTATCTGATCTATGAACCTAGTCCCTACACCATGGGTGAGAAACCTCAGGTCCAGGGGGCAAATGTGGCCCACAGCTAGTTTTTCTGTGGCCCCTTTTCTATTAATGGATCTGCCCCCCGGATCCAGTTCCTATCCCAAGCTCTGAGAAACTGAGTTCATCATAAGGGAGCAGAGGTGAGGTCATGCACACAAGGATAGAGTATAGTTCCATGGCACAGATCCATTCCTTTTCTTGAATGCACTGCTTAAGCATCACTGTCCCTAATGTCCTTGTGGCCCGTAAAGCTTGTACTAATTTTTAAAGTGGCCTCTAGGCGGGAAAAGGTTCCCCACTTCTGCCCTGCACTCAAGAACAGAATGATTGAGCTATGGGGTGAAACTAATTTGAAATGGGGCAAATGAAGATGGAATGGGCTGCCCTGCCTGCCCACCCTCCCTCCAAGTGGCAGGGACACAGCTGCACCAGGGAGCATAGTCCCCCACCAGGTTTCATGGGCCCAGGTGCAGCTGCATTACCTGTCCTTATTATTGCTCTCTATATATGGGGCTTTCTTGATGACTGCTCAGAAGCTGCACCTGGTGCAGAACAAGGTTCCCCATCTGTTGGGAGTCTGTCACTGGGAGCACATTAAACAAGTGCTCCAGAGTCTGCACTGCCTGCTAATAGCTTTCTGGGCACAATTCAAGGCACAGTCTGGCCTGCAGCTGTCCTTTATTTGGCCACTTTCCAATTCCTGTATCTGGGCCCGCATAGAGGCATTTCTTGGTGGCTGCCCCACAACTATGGAGCTCTCTCTCCTTGGAGATCCACCTAAACCCAAGTCTGCTCATCTTTTGGAAGAGATGTAAGTCCTTTTTGTTTGGCAAGGCTTTTGGTGGACTGGGATAGAGCTAGATGGGATTGGGGGTTGGGATTAGGAAGATAGTTGGTGGTGGGATTTATGGGTTTAAAATGTTTTTATATGTTTGTGCTAACTGTAGGAAGGTTTGGCAGAGCCAGTCTAGTAAAAGCAGGATAAATCCTCTAGCAGTGTTATGAACAGTGCGAGACTTCTGGCCCTTTGAGGTTGCTTAGACCACGGGACTAGCCATGCCCACTCTGGCTACATAAGAGGAAGCAGGAATCGGGGAAGTCAGTCTGTGTCTGGGGACTGAAGAGGAAGGTTTCTAGGCTGGCCACTAAGTCATCCTAGCTCTCTGTATTACATAGGGATGGGACATCTGGCAAAAAAATGGCTACCAGTTTTACCGGTTACCAGTTTGCAAAAAACTAGTTTACCGGATTAAAACCGGTATACCGGTGCCGGATCTATTCCATTGATTTCAATGGGGAACTGTCCCACCCACCCCCAACCCACCCTGCCCAACCTGGATTTTTTAAAAATAATTTTTTTACCCTATGTCCCTGCTAGTGTGGGCTCTGGGCTGCCGCCAGTGACCCAGAGCCCACACCAGCAGGTACTAGGGTGATCCCTGGGGTGGGGGGTGGTTTAACACACACCCCACCCCAGGAATCACCCTACCCCCCCACCCAGGAATTGCCTACCTTTGGCGCTCTGGGCGGCAGCTGCGGCGGAGGCGGTGGTCTGGAGGCTTCAGCCCTGGCTGTGGCTCCCAGCTTCAGCACTTACTAGGCCTTCCAGGGGAACCCGAAAGTTCCCCGTAAGGCCTAGTAAGCACTGAAGCCGGCAGCCACAGCCAGCGCTGAAGCCGCTGGACCGCCACCTCCACCTCCACCGCCGCCTGGAGTGCCAAAGGTAGGCGATCCCTGAGTGGGGGTGTAGGGTGATCCCTGGGGTGGGGGGGTGTTAAACCACACCCCCACCCAGGGATCACCCTAGTACCTACCTGCTGGTACGGGCTCCGGGTCGCCGGTGGCAGCCCAGAGCCAGGGACTTTGGGGAATTTTTTTTTTTTTTAAATCCAGGCTGGGCAGGGTGGGTGGGGGGGTGTCCCCTCTTCCACCCATGCAGCCTGGATGGGGGAGGGGAAAAAGTGGTTGGGTTTTTCTTTTTTCTTTTTTTACTTTGCGGCCATTCATTTCAATGGCCGCAATGTAAAAAAATCCAGCACGAGGAACCGGTACCGGTACTCCCAATATCCGGATTAATCCGATACTGCCAGTACAGCAAAATACTGGCAGTATCAGATATCGGATGATCCGAAGTTCCCACCCCTAGTATTACAGCAAGTCTTACAGGGAGAAAGACTCCACCACCCTGGACAGCAGGAGATACTGGACCCAGTTGCTCTGAGAGGCTGGAGAAGATAAGCTGCCAAGCAGGAATGAAGCACTTGAAGGTTGTCAGAGAAGATTGTGGCCACATCACCTGTAAGTATGTTGAGAGTGTGTAGAGACTGTGTTGAGTCTAACCTAGGAGCGGGATGCTTTGGAAGTGAGAGACTTGTGCCTGCCAGGAAGGTGCTTAAGGACACAGAAGCCTGAGGATCTCAGGGGATTGTAATTGGCTCAGGACTGTGCTAAGAGTAGCCCACCTGGCTAGTGTATTAAAAAGCAACTGGAGGTCTGTCACTAAACCAGACTGGTTTAATTAGGACCTTGGGGCTAAAGGGATTGCATTTGCAGCACTAGGTAGGACCCTCAGGGACTGAGGACTGTGTATGCATGTGAAATAAAATGACTTTATGCTAATTCCCTATTGAGACTGCATAAATTAGGCCCTGATCCTGATGGCACTTGTCTTGCACCTGGTGCTGACACCCTGTTACAATGTTATGTATGTTTGTTTTATTTTATGTTTTTCAATTTTTATATTTTGTGAGCTTCCTTGAACCGTTGTGGGAAGGGTGAGGTAGAAATTGAATAAAAATAAATTTTAAAATATTACCTCTATACCCTTGAATGAGCTCAGAGGATGGGAGTGGAGATGAAGTAATACACTTACGGACATGGAATGGATCCATGTCATAGATCCACGATCTGGACCCAGTTCTTCCTTTCCTCTCCACTTCCTTGCCTCTCCCTGAGCACGCTCCTTAAGCACTCCAGTTCCTATGTAGCCCACTGTGTTTGTACTCATTTTTCAAAGTGGTCAATGAGAAGGGGAAAGTTGTAAACCCCAGGTTTAGTGCAGGAGATGAAGACTCAGAAGATAGTTTTCCGTTCAGGCAGGTGGTTCAGAAAGAGGTACTAAATAATTACCTAAGTCAGTCACTGCTATCAAGCAGTGGTTCTCAAACATTTTAAACTAACCCTTCCCATTGTATGTGATAGTTGAGCACTTCCTCATCCTTGCTACCACCCCTTGTGGTTCTATATGTTATGTTAACCATGGGGGGGCGGGGAGGAGGGATCAACCTTGTGGCACTCACTCCAAGTCCATCCCATGCTGGAGCAGCAGGAACAAGCATCCATGTTCTTTCATATTTAATTATGCTGCCATCCTAGGGATGCTGACCAACCCAGTGGAGGGCACTGGCTGGCAGTATAAATGTATTTATTTAAAACTGATAAGTTTAACATATGTTGTTTCCTTTAAATTGTCCATTCTTTCAATTAATCACCCTCCTTTTTAAACCGCTGTCACTCATACAACTTCTGGGCAAAAAATCCAATAATATTGGATCTGTAAAAACTTCTTTCCTCATTTTTGGAGGAAAAAGACACAATAAGTGTAAAAAACAGATATGATGGTGGTTTCCTCTGTCCCGCAACCCACCAGCATGTCTGTTTACATGATGTCAGATGTTAGCCTGGGACTAACCCGGGATGGGTAGGCGGCTAGGTGGCTAGCCTGGGCTGAGTCCTTGGAAAAACTTTGAGGACACAGCCCTGGCCAATGCAGGCTAGCATGTGTGTTCAACCCTGCCATACCTACCTCATCCACATTGGCTCCCCAGGCCTTTGGGGAGGTGGAGTGGGTTAGGGAGTTTTAATCTCCCCCTACCCTTATTTATTGTTTTTTGTGCCTAACCCTATTTTAATATTATTAGGAGTGTTTTAAATTTTTTATAGGCTTGCATTTTTATGTTTTAAAATTGTTAACTGCCCCGAGCTGTTTTCAGGAGGGCCGGGATAAAAATTGATTAAATAAATTATGGCAGGGGGTAGGGTGCTGGGTAGGGATGTGCGAACGCGGTTCGGAAGATTGGAGTTCGGGCCAAACTCGGCCTGTTCGGACGACCAAACTGAACGGCCAAACCGAATGTTCGAATAGTTCGGAAAAGTTCGGATGAGTTCAGATGAGTTTGGGGGTGGGAAAACTGTGACTGGAAGGCGGGGAAAACGTGACTGGAAGAGGGAGGCAGCTGAGGAGCAGTCTTCCTGGCACCAGGGGTGGAGACCAGGGGTGGTTTCACGGTCAAATGATACAGATACCCCAAAAAATATTCAAATTCAGTTTCGGTTTCAATATCGATAGCGCTATTTTTGGCTGTTCGGCCAAATTCAGCCAAACCAAACTCCGCCAAACCGAACAGCCAAACCCAAACTCGGATTTCAGACCGAACAACTGAATGTCCAAACATCCGAACCGCGTTCTGTCCTTCCATCCCTAGTGCTGGGAGCAGGACAGGGCCATCCACCCACATGTTTGTTGAGCTCCCCTCCCTAGCCAGGCTGTGCAGCAGCGGGACAGCTCTCTGGATAAGGGCATGGTTTTTTTTGTGCCCTTCCTCAACCTGGGCCATGTCAGCTGTGTTTTTCCAGGCCAGAGAGACACCAACCATATGTCTTTTCTTTTTTTTTAACCCAAAGTAACAGGAAGGGAGAAATGAAGTTTTATTTAATTTTAAAAATCCTATCTATTTATTGATTAGTTTACAGTGCTGGCTTTCATCTTTGCCCAAGTTAACATACACACAAACAAGTTAAAATCCTATCTATTACTATCTTTTTTCTTCTTCTTCCTGTTTTGAGAAATGGAGGGAGAGGGGGCAGGAGAGGTGCATCGCTTTATGACTGAAAAATTTAGGCCAGCGCCAGACCTAGATGTATTTAAAGCAAAAAATAACAACATCAAAAACCCCACTATATAAATAATAATAAGAAGAAGAAAAAGAAGAATTAATAATAATACTGTCAGTTGATGTCAATTTCTCTGTACCAAAGTGAAAAGCCATTCCCTCTCTCTTTACAATTCACCTCATGGTTCTTGAGTGGCTTGAGCAGCACAGGACTTTCCTTCATAAACACAAATTTTCACACCTTTGTTCCAAGCCGAAGGTGCACGGTTGGCATGGTGTCAATAAACCAATTAGCCATTGGGAGTTAATTTGCCTGCAAGAACAGGATTTGGGATGAGGAGAAGAGGCCAGGGAAACCCACTCATGTAGGGAAAAGGCAAGAGGGTTTGATATGCTGACAGACTTGAAGACATAAACATTTTGCATCACACTTTTAACAAGCATGATTCAGTGGTGTGCCTTAATCTAAGGCAACAATAGAGGATATGAGATCCTATTTAGGCAAGGATATTGAGTTCAGTGCTGTGTGGTAACAGGGAACAATACTGACATTTAAGTGAACCAGAGAGATGTTTTCACGCTGTTTTGCGTACAGCTCCCCATCAAGATGCTTATCACCAACAACCACCACCACAGCATTTAGGGTGGGTTTTCACTTCATGACAATGGGGCAGGCTCCTAGGCACCTTGTTTCAAAGGCCCCAGGGAGGAAGTGACAGAAGGCTTGCCTTATTCACCTTAGTGGTTCCCCCTGTGTAATCTGGTTAATCATGTGGCTAATCAAGGACACAGAGGATTCCCCTCCTCCACTCTGGGATTCACAATGGCAACTCATTCATATTTAATACAATGGAGCGTTTAAGTCATTCCACGCTTTGTCAAGGACATTGGGTTCTCTTTGTTGGGTTGCTCTAGAGGGTTTCTCTCCCTCCCGCCCCTCTTTCATACAAGCATATGTTCCTGCTCCTGCCTGCTGCAGCTGGACAAGGAAAGAGATGTAATTTTTTTGTTGAGTGTGTGGGGTTTTTTAAGCCAATGAATCGATTATGGCAGTGTGAAGCCTGGGTTAAAACAGTCCCCACATGTATGCATACATTAGCCATTTGCTATTTTAATACTTCACGGCAAGGTGACCTAAGGGACAGATGCTCTTCCTGGCTCGCCTCCACAGTCTGTTGTGCATAAAGCCAAGCAAAATATAAAAGAAAGTTAAAAACTGACCACTACATTTAAAGGAAACCATTGCTTTGATATTCTTTGTCACATTTTCACAGATACAGGTCATGTCTATGGGTGCCATCCTCTGGTGGATAGCACATGTTAGCAGTAAACACAGGCATCCGTCTCAATGAAGCAAATTGGATTTCTATCCATACAAACTGTGTGTGCCATCCCATGACACAGCTTAATACACTCACAAAGGTGGCTCGTGCCCTTGCTTCTTTAAGAGAATGACATCTAGAGAGAATTGGTTGCCATATTGGTCCAAATCAAACATAAGAGCTGGAGATAGAATAGTTTAGATGGTGTCTTTTATCGGACCAACTACAGTTATTGAGAGGATGCAAGCTTTTGGATACCCAGGCCTCTTCCTTAGGCTGAGTCAGTCGGTGTAGGGAACAGCCCACATGAAATTCTTTGCAGAGTCAAGACAAAATGCAGTCTTCTTTTTTTTTTTTTTCCTTTTCACTAGCAAGTAAGCCCATCTCCTAACCCCCATCACTTCATTAACACCTTTCCAGCACATTATCATTGTTCTAATCCTCCTGGCACTTTAGGGATTCAGGGTCATTAGAGCACTTGAAGGGTTGATGTTATTGTGATGGAGGTGTGAATTGATCACTAAAATGACAACTGGTGACAAGCCTACTTTATGAGTTTGCTACTTTGCTTCTTAATTGCAACTGATTAGCGTGAAGAGGGCTGCTTTTTTCCCTTGTGTTTGTTACCCAACTTTCCATGAGTTGGCTGTACAACCTTTTGATATATTAGTACCCTTTACACCTTCAAATAAAACCCACTGAAGTTAATATTCATACTCATGGGAGTAAAGCTAGTAGAGCTGGGACCGCTGTTTCCTTTTCTTTTGTGATTGTCCCTTTGGCACAAGAATTTCTCTGAAAATTCACTTCTAACAATTTCCCTTTTCTTTCTTGTGCTTCCTAGAGGCAAGAACCGGATCATCTTTTTCCAGAGACCTCATTTATATTGGGACCATAAACCACTGTTTGGTTGGATTTCCCAGTTGTTTATTTGGTTCCCAAGTGATGCCCACTGATTCAAATACAGAATACTTCTTTTTTAAAAAAAAATTCTTGCAGGATCATGAATGATATTGAATTGGATTTTTAATAATTAAATGGACTTGTGGCTGGTGGGACTGATCCCGGGGCAGAAAATCATGAGCAACGCGGTCCAGGTCGGGGCATCAAATGGCCGTGCCCATGGCTAGGGAGCCATCCCGCAATCCGCATGACCCAGGTAGGGCTGGAAGCATGGCCGGCCGGCCCCACCTGTACAGTGCTCCAAACAACCCATCCCCACCATGACAGATAGCCATGGCAGTCAATGAGGCACAGCCATGGTGGCTGGTCCTGGTAGAACACAACCTGAGATGGGTTATGCCAGAACGCAAAGACGTGCTAGCCCGTTGTGGCCTGCTTTTTGTGATCTCAGAGATTTGCCAAGATCACAGCCCAGGGTAATCCTAGGACAACATCTGGTGGTGCCTGCACACATGTGCAGGTGGGTCTCAGGCTACAGCGGGTCAAAGTGAGTCACAGCATACCAAGGTCACATCTATTTACCCATGGAGATCACTGGATAAGTCATCTAGAGAGAGAGGGTGGTTTACCATGGTGATCCCAAATAGAATTGAGATGGGTACCACCCAAATGGGTAAACTCACTGAATCTGCACTACCTGAAACAAAAATGGCACTTTGGGTAATAACCAATGCCCATTTGAAATCTGTCAGGTATCTATTTGGGTTGTTTGGTTTATTATTCATTTATTTTATTTATTTCCTTTTGATTATTTCCATATTTCAATCATTTCAGTATTTCAGTTTTCTCGTTTTGGAAATATTTGTAACAGTGCACATATGCAATCGCTGAATATGATGCAACTGAAATGACCAAAATACTGAAGCAACCAATAACAAAAACAAAACAGAAAAGTTAAAAAAATCAAAATGGAATACCAGAAAAATTAGACATGCAAGTACCCATTTTCAGTCACCAAAGAGCTACCCCAAAATGCAAATAATATAACCACAAATATGAAACTCACTACTCATTTAATTACTATCCCAAATGATAGAGACAAAGTAGTTCAGATGATATCTTTTATTTTACCAACTACTGCTGATGAGATCATATAAGCTTGTGCCGTACTGGGACTAACAGTGAGAGGGGAGAACCAGCATCCACAACCAAATAAATAAATGAATACCAATTAATTTCCATAGCAATTGTCCAGTCTTAAAAGTTAGCAAAGATGGTCTACTTCAACAAATTTCAGCGAAGCAAATTCTTGAGTTTGGGCTCTTTGTTAAAGATATCGCAACAGGAGAGGGCATCCTAAGTTTTACAGAGCTATGTGTCTCATTAAATCAGCATGAGTTATATAAAAATCAGGCAATCATTGTTTACTTGTTCATCACAGTTAAGATCAAACCATGATCCTTAGTGTGCATGACCTTGACTACGTAGATTTTTGTCTTGTGTTTTCTAATTTCAAAGACTGAAGATTGTTGATAATGATGACATGCAAACCTTTAATCAGTTTTTATTAACACTAATTAGAGCAGTCTCCCAACCTTTCTTGAAACATATACCTATATTTCAACAATGCTCTCAGGGCCTGCCCATGCTTGACTGTCACATTGCCACACACATAGCGCAGAAGCAGCAGCAGCTGTTACTGCACCACCATTCCATTCCGAGAACTCGGCACTTAATGTGTCTTGCTGCTGACTTCCCCTCGATATTTCTGCAGTTCCGCATTACCTGCTGCCAGCATCTGCAGATGCGGCATGTCTGCAGTTTGTGAACACAAGCAGTTTTATGTCACCTTCCGCCACTGAGCGTGAGTCCCTGATTCACCGTGATGCTGAATAATAGATCATTGAATGAATGAACTTAGGGTGATTCTGAGTGTTTTCAGATGTTACGTAGTCCTGATTCACCACAGTGGATTCCCAGAAGTGGCGAGTCGCCCAACAACCCCCGTGGTCCAGGAAGGTCCTGAACAGACGTGACGGGAGCGGGACCATGGCAGGGAATCGGGCTGACAGACCACCACCTGGGGCAGTGCAACAGACGTGCTGTCAATTCCCGGCCGTTGTCAAAACACCCAGAAGTCACCAGGGAGGAGCAAGAGGCAGACAAGGCTGGCTGAGGGCAAAAGAAGCCAAAAGCACCTACAGGGAATGCCCACACAAGGGAAATTGGAAGGGAGTGGGAGGAGGGAGAAGAGCCGCTGAGGCGGCACACACAGCAGGCACAGAGAGAACAAGGTCACAGTGGATGGAACACACAGCACACACACATGCCCGAGCACATACACACCCATACGGGAAAGGAAGGGAGGGATACAGTGGGACAGACAACACACACGGCACAATGGACACAGTGGGGAGGGGGGACCATGAACAGGGAGCAGGAGCGGAACTGGCTCAGGGGCAGGGTCAGACATGAGGAACGGCATCCAGAACCCCCACAACAGCACAGCCGGTACGGGTACCCCCACAGCTACACAGCCAGGAACCCTGAATGGGCAGAGCACAGGCACAGGGGGAAGCCACACGGAACAGGGAGCGGCCTGGGAATGATCCAGGAGGCGTACAGGCACCCCAAGCACCATGGAGGGTGCAATGGATGGGATGGAGGATAGCCAGAGCCATGCAGCTGTCCAAATAAACACACACACACACCCCTGGGAGGACGCTGGGAGGTGCATTCCAGGGGGCCCAGAACCCCATGGCCACAGAGTCACCCAAGGGGGGGGCATGGGCACAGGAGGGATCACAGGCAGACGAGGAAGGTCAGCAGCAACCCGGGGTGCTGGGTGCCTGCTCAGAGATCAGGAAATGGCCACTGGAGAAGGCAGACATGGAGGGCAACACCGGTTGCAGAGGCGGACAGAGGGGGCCCTGTGAAGGGCGGAGTGGCAGAACCCCAGGAAGCAGGCAGCACAGCAGCAAGGCGGGGACATCATGGAGGGAGCGGGCAGCAACCCACGGCAGCAGGGCAGAGGTGGAAACTCACAGCAGGGTCAGCAACCGGGGCCTGGAAGGCACAGGGGGCCTCACAGCCAGCTGCAGGGGGCCACAAAGGGGCCCGGGGCCAGGTGGCCTGCCAGGTGCATGAAGTGGGGCCACTGAAACATGCCCCAATGGTATCCCAGTGCTGCCATGTGGTGGGCGACCAGGTAGTATGCCTCAAAGGGATCCTTCACGGAGAGCCCCACCTGCACATTGGAACGGGACCACACACCAGCCAACGCTGAAAGCTCCGCCCCGGTGGGCTCTGACAAGCCATAGTCAGCATCTGGGGGCCACGGAAGGTGACTGAGCTCCAACAGGTGGTGATAGACTACCCCACAGGACAACTGGTACCCATGAGCCCCGTGAACACAGCCAAAGAAGGTCACGGCCAGGGTGTGGCCCTCCTCCACCATCAGGCCTTGTAGGCAGCCAGGTTGCACACAGAGAGGGCAGACACAGTCTCTGCCATCGGCCACCCCACATGTGTGCACCTCATCTCTGGGATGCGCCTATCAGGAAAGGGACACAGGCCCAGCCTCTCCGTGTGCAGTCGGCAATCGCGGGTGCTTGCTTCATAGCCAAAGTAGCATAGGCCAGATCTCAGACTTGCATAGGCACCTGTCAGGCTGTCCAGACAGCTCAGGAGCAATTGCACGGCTGGGGAATGCCACAGGTCACACAGGGCCATGGTCTCATGGAAGGTCCAGCTATGGGGAGTGCCGGGGGTGAAGGAGCCCACGGGCACTGGGGAAGCCCTGCCAGCCATGGTCCAGCATGCACCTGATACTAAATGGAAGGTGAGAGGGGCCCCACAATTCATGGAGGGACGGGAGGGGAACAGGGAAGCTCCAAGGCCAAGCGATAAGGCCACAGGCCGCAACATTGCCTGGTTAATTAGCGAGCCATGGGGTGTGGACCCAGAACAGCTGCTGGCACTGAGCACACATACAGGACATCCTACACACAGTTCAGGGCAGCGAGGACAACAGGCAGTCACAACACAGAGGGTGGGAGGTGATGACAGCAGGAATGCAGCTGCAGGCCATGCACGCCCAGGCGCAGGCTGGACCATGTGCCAGGCCCCATGCAGGAACCTCAGGTCTGTGCAATAGGGCACCCACTGCCGCCCCCACCCCTGTCGCCCTGTGGGAGCCAGCCCAGCTAGTGGGGGGGGGCAGAGGTGACCTGGGACCCCCTATCCCGAGGCATGGCTGGCGGGTCGTGGGTCCCCCCTCAGGTTGGCAGCCGGTGCCCTCCCCCACTGTTCCCCTGTGCCCAGGCCCCCCCTGTCCTGCACCGCATGACCCGGGTCCCCCGTCCAGTCTCCCCTGGCACCCTCTCCCCCCCTCTTGCCGGTGTGCCTCACCTGGGACCTCTGACTGCTCGCAGGGCTGCTCTCCGCTGTCCTCCTTGCTCGCCTGTCACAGGTGCCAGGGCGTGCGCGTCCTGTGGGGAAATGGGATGGGTTGGGTGGAGGTGGGCTGAATGTGTCCCCCGGAAGCCCCTTGGGCCCCCTTCCCATGGTCTGGGGTGCCTGGGGTTGCTGGGGGTGGCCCCAGGCCCAGTGTGCCCCCCTTCCCCCCTTGGCCCATCCCCCCTGGTCCATCTCCCCTCCCACCCACTTGCTTACCCTCGATGTTGGTCTCAGAGTCCTCCAAGGCTGGTCCCTCCATGTTACTGGGGTCCATGTCCACTAGCTGAAGGTGACCAGTGTGCCGACCTCAGATTCTCCTGGTCCGGACAGGGGCTGGGGGCTCTTGGGGCTGGTGCATGAGGGGGAACTGCTGGTCTCCAAGATCCCGGGGCGTTCCTCTTGGGGTGCAGGGCCCCTGGAGCTGGTGCCTTCTAGGGGGGCAGTGAGGGGAGGGGGTACCTTGGCCCCTTTCCCTGCCCTGGACCACAGCTCTCCCCACGAGGCGCGGCATGGGGTGACAATGGAGTCCTTCATGTGAAGGATGCATTCCAGGGCTTCACAGTAGGGAGCGGTCTGGGCTCCGTGGTCGGACTGCCGGTTGTTGTCCCTGATGTCCTTGTACCCCCTCTTGAGCTCCTTGACCTTCGATCGTCACTGGGCCACAGTCTTGTGGTGCCCTGCTGCCTCCAAGTCCTGCACGATCTCTAGGTAGATGTGCTCGTTCCTCTGGTTGACTGCTAGCTGCAGCTGGTGCTCTAGTGCTTGTTCACTGTGGCCGAGGATCCCTGAACTCTAAGCAGGACAGAGACTAGTGCGCCTGGCTCCTGATGCTGATCCAGGGGATTGGGGGGAGTCACTGCTTTTCTGTTAATTCTCTTGTGCATTAGGGTACCAAGGACAAATTCTTCCCCTTTGCTGGGATGGCTCTCTGCCTCATTGTAGCTGCTCTGCACCACCATTTCTCTCTATGGGGTGATCACAAAGGGTGGAGATGGGTGGAAGCATCTGTGTAAACACCACTTGCGGTGGGTGTAGGTGTGTGTATGCTCCAGTGCAACACCCACCTCCACCCACCACTGGGCGGAACTGGGTGGAGGCATCTTTTCTGAAAAGGGCCCATGTTGCAGGACTGCATTGTTGCCCTGTACCATGTATAATAAAATGTAACACCCATTTTATTGGTGTTAGAGTGTCTGTGTAAAAAGGGCCATAGAAAAAAGGTACAGAGAAGGGCAACAAAAATGATAAAGGGTATGGGACAGCTCCCCTATGAAGAGAGGCTAGATAGGTTAGGGTTCTTCAGCTGGAGGAGAGACAACTGAGAGAGGATATGATAGAAGTTTATAAATTCATGCATGGTATGGAATGAGTATATAGGGAATGGTTATTTACCCTCTCAAATAGTACTAGAACTAGGACATCCCATGTAACTAGCATGTAGCAGATTTACAACAAGTGGGTTTCCCCCCCCCAATATACAATTAACTTGTTGCCAGAGAATGCGATCAAGGCCAATAGTATAGCTAGTTTTAAAAGGATTGGACAAGTTTCTGGAGGAGAAGTCCATTAGCAGCTATTAGCCAGGTAGGTTTGGGGGAATGTAACATCTTACTGTCGGGAGCTAGGAATAAATAACAGGAAACAGATCACCCAATTGTGACCTGTTGGGTACTTCTTCCAAGCAACTGAGGTTGGCCACTGTTGGAGACAGGTGCTGAGTTGGATGGACCATTGGTGTGATCCAGTACAGCACTTCTTATGTTCATGTGTCAGACCACAGCTGCTGGCCACTTCAGAGTGACTTTATTTATTATTATTATTATTATTATTATTATTATTATTAATAATAATAATAATAATAGTAATAATAATAATAAAAACATTTATATAGCACTGATCATGTACCTGGTGCTGTACAGAACATAGAAATATACTCGGTCCCTGCCTGTGGCTTACAATCTAAAAGACAAGGAGGGGGAGACAGGGAGAGGGGACAGTGGGAGAGACAGGGAAGAAGACAAACAAACATTCAGACGAATGCGAAGTCTCAGGTGCGTGTGCTTGGCTTGGTTACAATCAGGTTGGTTGCAGCAGTCTGCAGATGAGGGCAGACAGTAAGTATATGGGGAACGACTAGCAGGCATTGGGAAAGGCAGCGAGGAAAAGGTGGGTCTTGAGGAGGGATTTGAAGGAGCGGAGGGAGGGGGCAAGATGGATGTGGGTAGGGAGGTTTGGTCAGGTTGCATTGCAGAGATTTTCCAAAACCAGTAGATACTTATGGTTACATAGAGAAAACAAAATGTGCTTCCATGATACTCTGGTACTAAGCAGCAACTGGGATTTCTAGTTCAAGTGATAGCTATTTATTTGAGTAGGTAAAGTTCAGGAAGTTCTGGTCAGATTGATAGTTTTGTTCAGGACTCTGACATTTGGATTAAAACTGTACGGAAATGAATCTTACATCTGACATTTAAACCACTTTCCGAGGGAACCTTTTCCTCTGTCTTTATTTTCCTAAATCATAGCAGAAAGAAGTGTCATGATAGAATGACATGAGAAATCACTCCCCATCTATTTCTGTGTTTTCCCACATTATCATCAAAGAAATGAGTCTCTGAATCATGACACAATGGCACTAGGTGAAATAACATCACAGATGATAATAACCCCATGATGCAATGCAGACAATATGGAGAAAACTACTTTTCCATGTCTTTTGATCGAAGACTAGAATTTAAATGTGCTTTGTAACTGCCTCACTTGAGAAAATTCTTTCTTCTTTGGAAAGAATCTGCCTATCTATATAGTACTTATATGGCTCCAGGTACCATGGTCTCTGAAAGCCTCACAAGCTTTAATGTGCATTTATCCTGACAACGGTCCTGTAGGAAAACAATCTCCGTTTTATAGATAAGAAGCACAGAGAGATTAATTAGCTTGCCCACAGTCAAACAAGAAATCTGTGGCAGAGCAGGGAATCAAATAGGCCTTCTGAGTGTCATGGCAGCATCCTAACCATATGACTGACCTTCCTCATAACAGCATAGTTTGATGGCAGACACCACAGGACTCAAACTTCCTGAACTATCTTGGAGGGAAATGGCCACTATTTGGGGGTGCCTTAGAATTTGGGCACCCTATTTGAGAATATCAGAACTTCATTTTGAACATGACCAGGACTTTTCAAATAAAACCATATTCCCTGTGAAATTGTTATCATTATCCTTCAAGAGACTAAACTCACAACACTGATATTATTACACATCCTGAAAGAAAGCCTCTCAGCACAGCTACTGACAAATAGCCAAGCATGGGATTCTTTCTTGTTCTCCCAATACTGACTTGGTTTCTACGTAATCAGCCAAGTAATTCTCACTTGGTTTCAAGGATAGTATAACTCAGGGGTGAGCAAACTGTGGTTTGGAAACCAGATTCAGTCAAATGTGGCCAGTCCCAGGCCCTGGCCCATCACTACCTTATTATATTTATTTATTTATTTATTTCCTCAATTTTGCTATCCCACCCCTCCTGCCACAGGCAGCTCAGGGTAGCTCACATTTAAACAGATAAAAAAAATAAAAGCTAAAAACAATAACAAACTAAAACCAATCATAAAAGGTGGATAAAATACCCCAGCCAAAAAACCGCCCCACACCCTAACCCCCAACCCCCACCCACTCACCCATCTCCCTCGCCAAATGCCTGGCGGAACAGCCAGGTCTTACAAATTCTTCAAGAAGAGGGGAGGTCCGGGGCCAACCAGGTCTCCACCGGAAGGTAATTCAACAGCCATGGTGCAGTTGCCAAGAATGCTGCAGGGGCCAATCCAAAATCCGGGGGGGGGGGGGGGGTGAGGCGGTCCCGCAGATAAGTAGGGCCTAGAACATTTAGAGCTTTATAGACACGTACCAACACCAAGAATTGGGCCCTGAAAACTACTGGCAGTCAGTGCAGAGAACAGAGAACAGGAGTAATATGTTCCCGGCAGCCCACCCCCATCAGGAGATCGGCCACCGCATTCTGCATGATGAAGACATGGATGACCGTAGCCAGATCAGAGTCTGAAACATATGGCTGAAGCCATCGCACCAGATGTAAGGTGGAAAGAACTCCTTGCCACAGCCTCCACCTGAGCATCCAGGTGGAGCTCTGAATCAAGGAGCACCCCCAAACTTCATAGTTGGGAGACCAGTGGAGGGCAAACCCCATCAGTAATGGGGGCTGTCATCTCCACCATCTTGCCTACCAACATCACCTACATCTTGTCAAGATTCAGCCTCAGTCTGTTAGCCCTCATCTGGTCCCCCACAGCTGCCAAACACTGAGGAAGCACCGAGACTGCCGGGCCCAGGTCTGATGAAAAAGAGAGGTAAAGCTGGGTGTCATCAGCATACTGATGACACTGCACGTCAACTCCCCTAACCACCTCGCCAAACGGCTGCATATATACATTGAACAGGAGAGCGGACAAAACAGAACCCTGCAGAACACCACACGAGAGGTCTCGGTATGATGAAAAAATAATCCCCAAGCACCACTCACTGTGCTCTTCTGGTCAAAAAGGACTGGAATCAGTCACCAACATGTTGTGATCAAGAGTATCAAATGCCGCTGACAGCTCTAATAGGATCAACAGGATCAAACGACCCCGGTCTAATTCTTGATGTAGGTCATCAACTAATGCCACAAGCGCAGTCTCGGTGCCATAACTCGGATGAAATCCTGACTGAGAGGGATCAAGAATAGGGATGTGTGAACAGAATGGGGTTCAGATGTTCAGACGTTCAGATGTTAAATCCGAAAACTTAGTTTGGATTCGTGCGTTCAGTCCCGGAGAGTTTGGACCCCCCCGAAGGTTCGGAAGGTTCAACCACCACAGAGGCTTGGGAGGCTCCAGGGGGGCCCATGGGGGCATGGCAGGCCGTTGAAGACACAGCAGCAACAGCAGCAGAGACTGGGAAGGCTTCGCGCTTGGCAACCCAGCTTGCCTGGACAGGCAGGCTCGGTGCTTAGCCCCCAGACGTGCCCATGGTGCCATGGCTTGCCATCTGAGACCCAGCGGCAGCAGCAGCAGCAGAGGCCAGGGAAACTTGGGGCTTGGTGGCTGGCCTGGCACTCTACTTGGCTGGGCATTGCAGGCTGCCAGGCATCGGTGGAGCAGCGGAAGATATTGGATTGCCCGGTAGCAGAACCCATGGCACAGTAGAGGCAGCAGCGCCAGCAGAAGCAGACAGACAGTGTAGCATGAGCAGCAGAAGGCAGGCTGAGGCAGGGTTCAAGGTTGGAAACCAGGCCGGGTGGGCAGACAGACAGCGTGGCATGAGAGGCTATAGGGAAGCTGCAGCCGAGAGAGGCTGCAGCTTCCCAATACCACCCTGCATCATGAGGTCAGTCAGATAGGCCAGCCGAGGCTGTCTAGTCAAAGAGAGAGAGAGGCAGGGTGGGCGCCGGGCATTGGGAGGGAGGGACAGCACCTCAGCAGCAGAAGCCCAGATTGAGGAGGAACCCTGTCCCAAGACTGCCCCTGGCATGGGATGGCATGTGCCACTGCACCATCAATCCATGTCCAGGGGCAGCTTGGGGAATACCAGCAGTGGAAGGTTCACCTTGATAAAAAGCAACTGCTCCACCAACTTAGCCCCCAGTCTCAGGTGGTGAGGCGAGCAAATGTCCCCAGCCATAGAGAACACCCACTCACTGGGGACACTCCTTGGTGGTCAGGACAACTGACCCTTGGTCACTTTGGACAGGGCTGGCCACATGTCCCTCCAAGAGCTGTGTCGCCACCATGTTCTGTCCCTCCCATCAGCGCTGTCAGTGGTGCAGCAGCAGCCAGTTGAGGTCCAGAAATGGTAGTGAACCATGGAGGAGCTGGAGTGGGGGAAGCTTCCAAGTCCATCGTCAGCTGCAGAATGTGGAGTGCAGCATGGCTTTCAACTGAAAGTCAAGCGCATGTTGGGGGAAATGATTGCACTCGATGGGCAGCCCTTCTTGGTGGTCAGGGATATGGGGTTTTGGTGCCTGATTGGCTTCCTGGCCCCCCAGTTTAAGCTGCCCTCGTGCACCAACCTGAGTCAGAAGGGTGAGGAAGCAGCTGGCAGGTGCTGGGGTGCCACCATCCACTTCACTACAGACCTCTGGTCAAGTAGGAATGCGCAGCACACCTTCCTGGCAGTGACGGCGCACTGGTGGCAGGACCCAGAGACAGCGTTTGGCAGTGGCAGGAGGGGTCTGAAGCAGGGGAGGGTGGAAGTGATGGACACCGCGCCCCCCCCTCCCCACTTCTCAGAACATTGATGCAGCCCTGACCACCATGGTGAGGGAGTGGGTCAGCCAGGTGCACCCTTCACCAAGGGCAGGGACGGCTGGTGGGTTTTGAGGTTGGAGGGGCAGTAAGGTGGGTTGGCGGGCAATGGTGGGTGGAGCAAGAGCAACGGTGGGCGGAACCAGGGCAATGGTAGGCGGTATAACCCAGCAGCAAGGAGTTCCAAGGGTTAATGTTGGATGGACATTACATTATTTAATCAAGCAATTTCAGTTAGGTTAGGCAAGTTATAATCACCTCCTCTGCCAGGTTTAAAAGCAGGCAGACAACCTTAAACCTCACATACAAGCAGTTTTAGCAAAGACACACACACACACACACACACACACGCAGCAGAGGTTAAGAATACTGCTTCAGAAAGAAGGGACTTGCTGCATGTATGTTGGAGGGACCCCAATCCCTGCTTCAGAAGTCCCTTCTGAAGCAGTATTCTTGCCCTCTGCTG
>QEPC01007433.1:2945746-2970893 GCA_003113815.1 Sphenodon punctatus | reverse complement strand
GGGACCCTTGGGGGTGGGAGCAGGGTGAGGGGACCCTTGGGGGGTGGGGACATGGTGGGGGGACCCTCAGGGGGTGGGAGGACCCTCAGGGGGTGGGAGCGGGGTGGGGGGACCCTTGGGGGGGACCCTCGGGGGTGGGAGCAGTGTTGGGGAGAGGGAAAACTTACCTGACTGCTGCTCCGGTGGTCCCCGGAGGACCGGGCTGCAGGCAGGGGGGGGGACTTTACCTTGTTTTAAATTGCCTGCGTGTCCTGCTCCTCTGGAGCCAGGACGCGTGGGCAATATAAAAGCTTTTTTTAAAAAAAAAAAAAAAGTTCCCTGCCTTGCCACTCCCCCCCGCCCACCACTCTGAGTGGCAGATTGGGGGAGGGAGCGGCAGCATCAGGGAAGCAGTTGAGACTGGCAGCGCGCTGTTTGAATGGGAGAGGGAGCACAACAGCGAGCCGCCAGCCTTGTCCCTGAGCATGTGCGTCTGAGGCAGGGAGCAGTGCGTATGTGCACTGGTCCCTGCCTCAGTCGCCTGGCCCAATGCTTCTCGCCTGGGCATTTGCATCAAGTGCCCAGGTGAGAGGTTCCATTGCGCCCATTAGGCGCAATGGAAAAGGCTAGCCCCTCCCTCCACAGCACGTCATATGCGTGCTGTGGACTGAGGGGCTCAGCCGCCCAAATCATATTTTCAATAGAAAACGTGGTTTGGGCAGGTGAGCAGCTCAGCCTTTTTGTCCCTTCCAGGACCCACTTTCAGAGCAGCTCTGAGAGTGGGTCCCGGAAGGGAGATCACTGACATCGGCAGCAGCAGCCTCTGGAGCAGAAATCAGAGACTTCTGCTGCTCTCAAAGTGGTGATGCGGGGTTTGTTTGTTTTTTTTTTTTAAACTAGAGGAGCGGAGGGGCTCCCCCATGGCGCTAGGGGGGCAGTGCCCCAAAATCCTGGTGGGGGACCCGCCTTTGACCAAGGGACATGTGGTGACAGACAACGCGGCTAACATATTGAGGGCAGTCCGCGAGGGGCGTTTCACCAGCATCCCTTGCACCACACACACCCTTCACCTGGTGGTCAGGGATG
The DNA here is from genome assembly GCA_003113815.1 of Sphenodon punctatus. Lineage (NCBI taxonomy): Eukaryota > Metazoa > Chordata > Lepidosauria > Sphenodontia > Sphenodontidae > Sphenodon > Sphenodon punctatus. Next base: position 2,969,828 of record QEPC01007433.1, on the reverse strand, counting down.
CTCTGGGCATGGGGGAGAAGGGAATTGGGGCAGGCACCCTTAGCTCCCTGATCAAGCGGGGGAGGAAACTGGCCAGTTTCTTTAACCAGAGTGTGAAGGGCAGCAACCCCCTCCCGGCAAAGGAGGCAGAGCAAGGATCCCCAGTGCACCAGCTGGTGCAGGATGTGTCCACCAGGTGGAATTCAATGTTCCTGATGCTCGAGCTGCTTCTCGAGCCTTGCATCAGATTGAACTGGTGATGGAAAGCGAGGCACCTCCAGGGTACAATGGTGCAGAATGGGAGATCCTGGCTTACACTGTCTTTGTTCTGAGACAATTCCTGGCCATGACGCAGACCATCAACTCCTCCATGGCCACCATCAGCCAGGTGACCCCTCTGATCCAGAGTCTCCTCAGGAGACTGGATGAGATTCTCCAGGGGCAGGATTGTGGCCCTCAGGGCAAGAAGCAGTGGTGACTGAGGCAGTTGCCCTGGTGCGACAGCTGAAGGCAGGCCTGAAGGCGTGGTTTGATGAGTTCCTGCAGTGGGAGGAATATGTGTTGGCAACCATGCTGGACTCTGGGGTCAAGGGCAGTGTGGCATGCCAGACACCAGTCTATGGCCACTGGAAGGGTGAACTGGTGGAGAGGGTCCAGCAGGCAGAGAGGGCTCAGGAGAGTGTGCAGCAGAATCAGCAGCAGCAGGATGTCCCTGGGGACGGTGGGAGTGGGAGCAGCCACCTCTTTTAGCCAGCAGGGACTATCCCTGCACCCAGCTCTAGCAGTAGCAGCAGCAGAAGCAGGATGAGCAGCAGCAGCAGCACCCCTATTGCTTCTGGATGGACAGCCCTCCCTTCCTGGAATGTAGGCCCCAGAACCCTGATGGTGGGTCCTGGGGCTGGGGTGGCTGTTTCTTGATACAGTGGAATGATGGCTCCCCTTGACTGTAACTTAGACCCCAGAACCCTGACGGTGTGTCCTGGAACTAAAGTGGCAGCTTCTGGATGACGTGGAATGACGGCTCCCAGTGAGCAGAATTTCAGCCGCAGAACCTTGATGGTGGGTCCTAGGACTAGAGTGGCAGCTTCTGGATGATGTGGATGGACAGCCCTCCCTGCCTGTAATGTAGGACCCAGAACCCTGAGGGTGGGTCCTGGGGCTGAAGTGGCAGCTTCTGGATAAAGTGGAATGACAGCCCTCTCTGCCTGGAATGTAGGCCCCAGAACCCTGATGGTGGGGCCTGGGGCTGGAGTGGCTGGCTATTTTGTGATGCAGTGGAATGACAGCTCTCCATGAGAAAAAGAATGGTCCCAGAACCCTGATGGTGGGTCCTGTGGCTGGAGTGGTATCTTCTAGATGCAGTGGAATGACGGCTCTCTGTTAGTGGAATGACAGCCCCAGAACCATGACAGTGGATACTGGGTTTGAAGTGACAGCTTCTAGATGCAGTGGAATGATGGCTCCCCGTGACCAGAATGACCCTGATGGTGGGTTCTGGGACTGGAGTGTTAGCTACTATATGACGTGGAATGACGGCTCTCCGTGAGTGGAATGACGTCCCCAGAACCCTGACGCTGGGTCCTGGGACTAGAGTGGCAGCTTCTGGATGATGCGGAATGATGGTTCCCCTTGNAGCGGGGTGGGGGGACCCTTGGGGGGGACCCTCGGGGGTGGGAGCAGTGTTGGGGAGAGGGAAAACTTACCTGACTGCTGCTCCGGTGGTCCCCGGAGGACCGGGCTGCAGGCAGGGGGGGGGACTTTACCTTGTTTTAAATTGCCTGCGTGTCCTGCTCCTCTGGAGCCAGGACGCGTGGGCAATATAAAAGCTTTTTTTAAAAAAAAAAAAAAAGTTCCCTGCCTTGCCACTCCCCCCCGCCCACCACTCTGAGTGGCAGATTGGGGGAGGGAGCGGCAGCATCAGGGAAGCAGTTGAGACTGGCAGCGCGCTGTTTGAATGGGAGAGGGAGCACAACAGCGAGCCGCCAGCCTTGTCCCTGAGCATGTGCGTCTGAGGCAGGGAGCAGTGCGTATGTGCACTGGTCCCTGCCTCAGTCGCCTGGCCCAATGCTTCTCGCCTGGGCATTTGCATCAAGTGCCCAGGTGAGAGGTTCCATTGCGCCCATTAGGCGCAATGGAAAAGGCTAGCCCCTCCCTCCACAGCACGTCATATGCGTGCTGTGGACTGAGGGGCTCAGCCGCCCAAATCATATTTTCAATAGAAAACGTGGTTTGGGCAGGTGAGCAGCTCAGCCTTTTTGTCCCTTCCAGGACCCACTTTCAGAGCAGCTCTGAGAGTGGGTCCCGGAAGGGAGATCACTGACATCGGCAGCAGCAGCCTCTGGAGCAGAAATCAGAGACTTCTGCTGCTCTCAAAGTGGTGATGCGGGGTTTGTTTGTTTTTTTTTTTTAAACTAGAGGAGCGGAGGGGCTCCCCCATGGCGCTAGGGGGGCAGTGCCCCAAAATCCTGGTGGGGGACCCGCCTTTGACCAAGGGACATGTGGTGACAGACAACGCGGCTAACATATTGAGGGCAGTCCGCGAGGGGCGTTTCACCAGCATCCCTTGCACCACACACACCCTTCACCTGGTGGTCAGGGATGCTCTGGGCATGGGGGAGAAGGGAATTGGGGCAGGCACCCTTAGCTCCCTGATCAAGCGGGGGAGGAAACTGGCCAGTTTCTTTAACCAGAGTGTGAAGGGCAGCAACCCCCTCCCGGCAAAGGAGGCAGAGCAAGGATCCCCAGTGCACCAGCTGGTGCAGGATGTGTCCACCAGGTGGAATTCAATGTTCCTGATGCTCGAGCTGCTTCTCGAGCCTTGCATCAGATTGAACTGGTGATGGAAAGCGAGGCACCTCCAGGGTACAATGGTGCAGAATGGGAGATCCTGGCTTACACTGTCTTTGTTCTGAGACAATTCCTGGCCATGACGCAGACCATCAACTCCTCCATGGCCACCATCAGCCAGGTGACCCCTCTGATCCAGAGTCTCCTCAGGAGACTGGATGAGATTCTCCAGGGGCAGGATTGTGGCCCTCAGGGCAAGAAGCAGTGGTGACTGAGGCAGTTGCCCTGGTGCGACAGCTGAAGGCAGGCCTGAAGGCGTGGTTTGATGAGTTCCTGCAGTGGGAGGAATATGTGTTGGCAACCATGCTGGACTCTGGGGTCAAGGGCAGTGTGGCATGCCAGACACCAGTCTATGGCCACTGGAAGGGTGAACTGGTGGAGAGGGTCCAGCAGGCAGAGAGGGCTCAGGAGAGTGTGCAGCAGAATCAGCAGCAGCAGGATGTCCCTGGGGACGGTGGGAGTGGGAGCAGCCACCTCTTTTAGCCAGCAGGGACTATCCCTGCACCCAGCTCTAGCAGTAGCAGCAGCAGAAGCAGGATGAGCAGCAGCAGCAGCACCCCTATTGCTTCTGGATGGACAGCCCTCCCTTCCTGGAATGTAGGCCCCAGAACCCTGATGGTGGGTCCTGGGGCTGGGGTGGCTGTTTCTTGATACAGTGGAATGATGGCTCCCCTTGACTGTAACTTAGACCCCAGAACCCTGACGGTGTGTCCTGGAACTAAAGTGGCAGCTTCTGGATGACGTGGAATGACGGCTCCCAGTGAGCAGAATTTCAGCCGCAGAACCTTGATGGTGGGTCCTAGGACTAGAGTGGCAGCTTCTGGATGATGTGGATGGACAGCCCTCCCTGCCTGTAATGTAGGACCCAGAACCCTGAGGGTGGGTCCTGGGGCTGAAGTGGCAGCTTCTGGATAAAGTGGAATGACAGCCCTCTCTGCCTGGAATGTAGGCCCCAGAACCCTGATGGTGGGGCCTGGGGCTGGAGTGGCTGGCTATTTTGTGATGCAGTGGAATGACAGCTCTCCATGAGAAAAAGAATGGTCCCAGAACCCTGATGGTGGGTCCTGTGGCTGGAGTGGTATCTTCTAGATGCAGTGGAATGACGGCTCTCTGTTAGTGGAATGACAGCCCCAGAACCATGACAGTGGATACTGGGTTTGAAGTGACAGCTTCTAGATGCAGTGGAATGATGGCTCCCCGTGACCAGAATGACCCTGATGGTGGGTTCTGGGACTGGAGTGTTAGCTACTATATGACGTGGAATGACGGCTCTCCGTGAGTGGAATGACGTCCCCAGAACCCTGACGCTGGGTCCTGGGACTAGAGTGGCAGCTTCTGGATGATGCGGAATGATGGTTCCCCTTGAGTGAACTGACAGCCCCAGAACCCTGAGGGTGGTTCCTGGAGCTGGAGTGGCAGCTTCTAGATGATGTGGAATGACATCTCTCCATGAGCAGAATGATGGCCCCAGAAGTCTGATGGTGTGTCCTGGGACTAAAGTGACAGCTTCTGGATGACGTGGATGGACAGCCCTCTCTGCCTGTAAATTGGGCCCCAGAACCCTGACGGTGGGTCCTGGGACTAGACTGGCAAGCTTCTAGACGCAGTGGAATGATGGCTTCCCATGAGCAGAATGACGGCACCAGAACCCTGATGGTGGGTCCTGGGGCTGGAGTGTTAGCTACTATATGATGTGGAATGACGACTCTCCGTGAGCGGAATGATGGCCCCAGAACCCTGACGGTGCATCCTGGGACTAGAGTGGCAGCTTCTGGATGATGTGGAATGATGGTTCCCCTTGACGGAACTGACAACCCCAGAACCCTAACGGTGGTTCCTGGATCTGGAGTGGCAGCTTCTAGATGATGTGGAATGACATCACTCCATGAGCAGAATGATGGCCCCAGAACCCTGATGGTGGGTCCTGGGGCTGGAGTGGCAGCTTCTAGATGCAGTTGAATAACAGCTACCCATGTGCAAATGATGGCCCCAGAATCCTAGCAGTGGGTCCTGGGGCTGGAGTGGAATCTAGGGATGGGTGAACAGAACCGAGTTTGGAAATTCAGTTCCGTTCGGTTTAGTTTGGAAATTCGGTTCAGTTCGGAAGTTCGGGTCGGTCGACCGAACTATTTGAGTTCAGTCCAAACTCCGAACTTCCGAACAAATTTCAGAAATTCAAAGCCCATTGAACTAAATGAAATATTATCTTTTAGGGATGGGTGAACAGAGCCACGTTTGGAAATTCGGTTCAGTTCGAAAATCGAGTTTGGTTCGGAAGCTTGGTCCAGTCAACTGAACTGGTCGAGTACGGTCCAAACTCCAAACTGCTGAACCGCGTTTGCCCATCCCTAGTGGAAGCTTCTGGATGAAGTGGAACGACAGCCCTCCCTGCCCGGAACATAGGCCACAGAACCCTGACGGTGGTCCTGGGACTGGAGTGGCTGTCTGCTTCTTGATGCAGTGGAACGACATCTCCCCGTGAGTGGAATGATGGACTCAGAAGCCTGATGGTGGGTCCTGGGGCTGGAGTGGCAGCTTCTAGATGATGTGGAATGATGGCTCTCCATGAGTGGAATGATGGCCCCAGAACCCTGATGGTGGGTCCTGGGACTAGAGTGGCAGATTCTAGATGGAGTGGAATGACGGCTCTCCATGAGTGGAATGACGGCCCCAGAACACTGATGGTGGGTCCTGGGGCAGGAGTGGCTGGATATTTCTTAATTTGATGGAACGATGGCTCTCCATGAGCAGAATTATGGCCCCAGAACCCTCATGGTGGGTCCTGGGGCTAGAATGGCAGGCTTTTTCTTGATGTGGTGGAATGGCCTGCCACTCCAGCAGCTCCCCATGGGGCTGGAGTAGCAGATTGTAGATGACACGGGGTGACGGCTCTCCATGAGCAGAATGACGGCCCCAGAACCCTGATGGTGGGTCCTGGGGTTGGACTGGCTGGCACCCCTGCTTGGCCAGGTGTTGAAGGCTGGTGGGAATTGGTGGAGCAGTGGCATAGGCCCAGCCAGGGCTCAGTGGCTGGCACCCCTGCTCAGTCAGGCATTGCAGGATGTCTAGCATAAGTGGAGCAGCAACAGAGGTCTGTCCAGGGCTCGGTGGCGGGCATCTCTACTTCTCCGGGTGTTGCAGACTAGCATCCTACTTGACTGAGCTCAAGAAGTTCTATTGCAAATTGGGCAAGCCTTTCCCAGTGGTGAATCTTGTGGACACCCACCCCCACTGCTACACTCATCTGAGCTATGCCCATATAAAAGAGTGTGGAGTAAATGACTGACGTGTAGTACCACCACCACCATTGGATTGCCCGGGCACAGTAACTGTGACTGGCACCCCTGCTGGTCTGCCATTGCAGGCTGACTGGCATTGGTGGAGCAGCGGCAGAGGCCCGGCCAAGGTTCTATGGCTGGCACCCCTGCTTGGCCATGCATTGCAGGCTTGCATTCTACTCTCAGGATATCAGCAAGCTGTTCTGCCAATTGGTCAAGCCTTGCCCGGTGGTGAATCACGTGGCCACCCAGTAGCAGACATTGGATTGCCGGGGCACAGTACCTGTGGCACAGCAGAGGCTGAAGTGGACATTGGGTTGCTGGGGTAAAGAACTTGTGGCACAGACAGCAGAGTCAGCATTGGCAGAAGCAGCAGACATTGGATTGCCTGGGCAGAAAACCCATGGTACAGGTAGCAGAGGCGGCATTGCCAGCAGCAATAGTCATTGGGTTGTGGGGGCACAGAACTCATGGCACAGACAGCAGAGGCGACATTGGCAGCAGCAGCAGACATTGGATTGAAGGGGCACAGAACCCGTGGCACAGACAGCAGAGGTGGTATTGGCAACAGAAGCAGACATTGGATTGACTGGGCACAGAGCCCATGGAACAGCAGAGACGGCAGCATCAGGATTTACTAGGGATGGGTGAATGCGGTTCGGAAGTTTGGAGTTTGGACTGAACTTGACCAGTTCGGTCGACCGAATGGAACTTCCGAACCGTACTCGATTTTCGAACCGAACCAAATTTCTGTACTTGTCTCTGTTCGCCCATCCCTAAAAGATAATATTCCATTTAGTTCAATGGGGTTTGAATTTCTGAACTTTGTTCGGACGTTCGGAGTTCGGACTGAACTCAAATAGTTCGGTCGACCGAACCGAATTTCTGAACTGAACTGAACTGAGACGAATTTCCAAACTCGGTTCTGTTTGCCGATCCCTAAGATTTGCCTGTGCACAGCACCCATGGAGTCAGGATGGTAGGATTTTCCAGGAAAGAGCTCCCATAAAGCAGCAGATGGCAGCAGCAGGATTGCATGGGCACATTTGGATTTGCCACAGTAGCACATCCATGGACCAGCAGACAGCAGCAGCGGGATTACCAAGCCAGTGGGGCACATCACCCAGGGTTGCCAGGGCAGGCAGACAGGAACCTTGGCGTGAGAGGTAGGCAGGATGGGGCAGGGTTTCAGCTTTGCCCACAGGGAGGGCAGACAGGCAGCGTGGCATGAGCAGAAGGCAGACTGAGGTAGGCTTTGATCTTGGCCACCTGGGCGGGCGGGTGGGCAGATAGGCAGAGTGGCATGATCATGGGAAGGTAGACTGAGGCAGGCTTTGATCTTGGCCACCTGGGCGGGCGGGTGGGCAGATAGGCAGAGTGGCATGATCATGGGAAGGTAGACTGAGGCAGGCTTTGATCTAGGCCACCTGGGCGGGTGGACAGATAGGTATCGTGGCATGAGCATGGGAAGGCAGACTTCAATCTTGACCCCCTGAGCAGGCAGGCGGGCAGACAGGCAGCGTGGCATGAGCATGTGAAGGCAGACTAAGGCAGGCTCTGATCTAGGCCACCTGGATGGGTGGGCAGAGAGGCAGCATGGCATGAGCAGAGGAAAGCAGACTGAGGCAGGTTCGAGGTTGGCAACCAGGGTGGGCGGGCAGACAGGCAGTGGGGCATGATAGGCAGTAGGGAAGGCAGACTGGGATCTTGGCAGGGCACTCAGATAGGCTGGCAAAGACTGTGCAGCATGAGACAAAGATAGCCAGTGAGATAGGTGGGCCGAGATCATCTAGCCAGAGGCTGGCTGGCAGGCATACATTTTCCCAATGCCACCCTGCCTCATGAGGTCAGTCAAATAGGCCGGCCGAGGTCATCTAGTGAGAGAGAAAGAGAGAGAGAGGGGGGGACTGGGCGGGTTCCGGTCATTGGGAGGGAGGGACAGCACCTCTGACCTCAGCAGCTGCAGCCCAGATTGAGGAGGAGCCCCATCCCAAGACTGCCCCTGGCATGGGATGGCGTGTGTCACTGCACCATCAATCCATGTCCAGGGGCAGCTTGGGGAATACCAGCAGTGGAAGGTTCACCTTGATAAAAAGCAACTGCTCCACCAACTTGGCCCCCAGTCTCAGGCAGTGCGGGGAGTAAATGCCCCCCACCATGGAAAACACCTGCTCACTGGGGACACTCGTTGATGAGCAGGACAAGAGACCCTTGGCCACTTTGGACAGGGCTGGTCACATGTTGGTCTTGCTGGCCCAGTAGGCAAAGGAATCGCTGCTGGGTTCAACGCATGGCTCCTCCTCCAGGTAGCTCTCCACTGCTGCTGAGGCACTGTCGTACTCCCTCATGTAACTGTCCTTTGGCACCACCTTCACCACTGCCCTCAGCCACGCTGCCTGCCCTACTGTGCACAAGCCCATGCTCGACAGAGTGCCCTGCACATACGAGCTGCTGCTGCTGGCATTTGGGGTGCTGCTGCTGCTCAGCCTGCTGCTGGTGCTGCTACTGCTAGGGGCAGGGATAGACCCCGCCGGCTGAAAGGGGTGGCTGATCCCACTCCCACCATCCCCAGGGGCATCCTGCTGCTGCTGCCGTGCACTCTCAAGAGACCTCTCTTCCTGCCGGACCCTCTACACCAGGTCACCCTTTCAGTGCCCATAGAGCGCTGTCTGGTGTGCCACGCTGCCCTTGACCCTGGGATCCAGCATGGTTGCCAACACGTATTTCACCCACTTCAGGAGCTCATCGAACCCCGCCTTCAGCCCTGCCTTCAGCTGCCAAACCAGGTCAGCCGCCTCATCTGCCAGCTTCCTGCCCTGAGGGCCTCAATCCCGCCCCTGGAGAATCTCATCCAGCCTCCTGAGGAGACTCTGCACTGGAGGGGTCATCTGGCTGATGGTGGCTGTGGACAAGCTGATGGTCTCCGTCATGTCCAGGAATGGCCTCAGTACGAAGACCGTGTGAGCCAGGATCTCCCATTCCGCTCCATCATACCTTGGAGGTGCCCCGCTGTCTGTCACCAGTTGAACCTGATGTAAGGTGGCTTTCTGCTCAAGAAGCCGCTCGAGCATCAGGAACATCAAATTCCACCAGGTGGACACATTCTGCACCAGCTGGTGCACTGGGGAGCCTTGCTCTGCCTGTTTCGCACAGAGGAGGTTGCTGGCCTTCACGCTTTGGTTAAAAAAACTAGCCAGCTTCCTCCCCCACTTGATTAGGGAGCTAAGGGTGCTGGCCTCAATCCCCTCTCCCCCAAGCCCAGGGCGTCTCTGACCACCAGGTAAAGGGTGTGTGCGGCGCAAGGGATGCTGGTGAAGCCCCCCTCACAGACTGCCCTCAATATGTTGACCGCATTGTCTGTCACCATGCACCCCTTGGTGAAGGGCATGCCTGGCATGACCCATTCCCTCACCATGGCGGTCAAGGCTGCCTCGATGTACTGAGACATGTGGGGGCCATCCATTACTTCTTCTTGAAGCAGAGCCCACCTATACCTTGCTTTGGGACACCTCCTGCCACTTCCAAACACTGCCTCTGGGTCCTGCCACCAGCACGCTGTCACTGCCAGGTAGGTGTGCTGCGCATTCCTACTCGACCACAGGTTAGTGGTGAAGTAGACAGCGGAACCCCCAGCCCTTGCTAGCTGTTTCCTCACCCACTCCTCACCAGTACAGGGCTGGTACCATCTGCTGACTCAGGGTAGTGTGCAAGGGAAGCTTATGCTGGGTGTGGGGGGGGCAAGGAACCCAATTAGGTGCCTAAACTCCATGTCCCTGACCACCAAGAAGGGCTGCCCATCCAGCGCTATCATTTCCCCCAACATGCACGTGGCTTTCAGTTGAAAGCCACGCCGCCCTCCACATTCTGCAGCTGCCGATGGACTTTGCAGCTGCCCCCACCCCAGCTCCTCCATGGTGCACTGCTGCTGCTGGTGGTGCTGGTGCTGCTGCTGCTCCCCCCTAGCAGCGATACCACTCCTGCTGCTAGAGGCAGCTGTTAGAGCAGGACGCTTGCCCGCTGATGTAGGTGGACGTCTGGCCGCTGCATTCAGGAACCCATTGGCGTCCACTGTCCTTGCCTGCCTGCTTAGCAGCACAGCGCTGTGGCATCCCTTGAGGTGCCTCACCATGGCAGTTGTGTCAAGATTGGTGAGCACCTGCCCAAGCTTCACCACCTTCTGGCACAAACTGGCACAAATATGCCATAGGCATATGGGGCAACTCATAAATGTAAGAAAATAAAAAATAAATAAACTGCATTGCACCTCCCTGGGATCATCTGCCTGCACCAACTTAAAATGCGCCCAGATGGAGGATTACCGCCCCCCTCCTGCCTTCTGGCCTGCACGGGGTGATGCATCGCTGACAGCATTGCTCAGAGGGGAAGAACATGGTGGTGACACAGCTCTCGGAGGAACAGCCATCACCTCAGCACCTGACATCTCCGCAGGACTAGTGTCTGCCTCGCTGTCCCAAATCAGAGTGATGTCCCGTGAAGGGCAGTACTGGGACCCTGAGACTGATGGACTGCCCACCATGCTTCTGCCACTCTCCCTGTGCCCTCCTCTCGCTGCTGCCATTGCCCGGGTATCGGGCCCTGCTCTAGCAGCCGGGGTGGGATCCACCAGCCCTGCACTGCTGGGGATCACCTCAACAATGGGGGACATTGCTGGCCCTTGAGGAACATCCAACCCCAAAGCACCTGCTCCTGCAGCCGCAGCAGAGACAGTCGCAGCCTCCTGCACTGCAGGCCTTCCAGTGCCCTGCGTGACAGTGGAGGACATCGCTGGCAAGTGGTGCCGCTGAACCACACCCTGGCTAGTGCCACTGCTGGGATCTGAAGCCTGACTGCCAAAATCAGGCCTGTGCAGTTTGGGGTGTGGTGATGGGCTCGGGCTGCTGCTGATGCCTGCTGCTCCGCTGGCATGGCCCCTGCCACCTCTACCACATGCCTCATTGCCTGCCTTACAGGAAGCAGACTGGTCTCTCCTGAATTCCCTTCTCCATTTTTCTTTCCAAATTATGCAGAGGAAGATTTTATATTTTAATTATTTATTTATTCAGAATTTGAATATTTTATATATATATATATATATATATACTACACTTACTCTAACTGCTATTAACTATTCTAAAACCCATGGAACTAAATGGGATATTATCTAATATCTACAAAGGCCTAGTCCTACAAACACACTATAAACTATTAAAACTGAATCACTACACACTATCTCTATAATTAAGCTAGCTCCTACAACTATCTATCTATAGTAACTATCTAATATCTAATCTCTCTCTCTATATATATACATAGGGATGAGGGGTGGGCACAGGCAGCTCACAACAAACAAAACTGAAATGAAACCTAAATCAATCTAATCCTACTCCAAATAAATCCAAAAACAGGGGAAGGGAATCAGGGATGGAATATATACAGGGAGGAGGGAAGAATTCAATGGAGGGTAGGGAGAAAGAACCCAGGGAGGGGTAAAATATAAAAATAATACCTCAGTCTATCTAATCTAATCTAAATAAATGAAACTACAGAGGTAAATGTCTGGAAATGGGTGAAATAGGAAGAGGATGGCAATGGATTGGGAGGTACACAAACTTCTGGGAGAGGGAGACTTCTGAAAACGCCTGCTGACAGGATCAGTGGCTAGCTTGGAAGGGGGGAGGGTAATGACTTTTGTTACTTGATGCACCCACCTTACCACAAGCCCCATTGGCTCCGTGCAGCCTAGCCCATGGCCAATCACAGACTGCGAAGCCAGTGATCTGAGGGAAAGAGGGATGGTGATTGGGCAGGCTGGCTGCTAGTCCAAGCCTCTCCACCACTGGCGCCAGGAAGTCTGATCCTCAGCTTCCCCCCCCCTCCCTGGGCCTTCCAGCCCTGTTTTTCCTGCCCAAACTCATCCAAACTCATCCAAATGGGGCTGAACTGTTCAGGGCTTCGGGCATTTGGTTCTACCGTTTGGTTCGACCTTCAGAACTGACCGAGTTCGGGCCATACACTGAACTGCTGAACCGTGTTCGCACATCCCTAATCAAGAAAACTGATGCGGTCAAGATGCCCCTGCCACTGATGGGCCACCACCCATTCAATAACCTTCCCTAAAAAGGGAAGGTTAGAGACAGGCCAATAGCTGGCAAGGGAGTCAACGTCAAGTGATGGTTTCTTGAGCAGAGGCTGTGCATGGGCTCATGTCTTAGGAAGTGTTCAAACAAGCGCTTCCCCACCCATTACCTACTGGTTACTCATGACAACCAGTGGTTAACCAGTGGATAATGAACACCCTCAGTTCATTGCACCCAAGTCTCAGCAACTGAATCACAGCTATTCCTCAGACGCTCAGCAAGCAGGACTACAGAACAGCAGATTCACCAGCCAATCACAAAGCAGGGGAGACTCAGCCTAGGAGATGTTTCAGAGGAACATGCATCCTTCTGTGGATGTTTTCAAAATCCGGCTGGACAAGCCAAAAGATATCCTTTGTTGGAACAGGAGTTTGGACTAGATTCCCCTTGCGGTCCTTTCCACACTAAAATTCATGATCCTATGTCTTGTGACTCTCAGCCATATAAAGTTTTTAGTACATGACTCTTTGGGTTGGGACTTTTGCCCACTTCTGGTATGACTCATCTGTGTCAAGTTGAAAAGTTTGATAAGAGTGAACAGCACATTTTCTCAAAAGAGTCTCATGAGAGACCCTTGAGAAAATTAAAGAGTCATGGGATAAGAGGCAGTGTCCTATCATGGATTGGCAACTGGTTAAAAGATAGGAACCAAAGAGTAAAACTAAATGGTCAGTTTTCACAGTGGAGAGAAGTAACTAATGGAGTGTCCCAGGGAGATGAACTAAAACCGGTGTTGTTTAATACATTAATTACTTCCGCTGAGGTGTCTTGCTGGGGAAAGAGGGCTGGGAGAGGGTGACCTACCGGGGAGGCTCCTGCCCGCTAGAGACCTGTATACAAGTGCCCTGGGTGCTCTGCTTATGCCCCTGTGGCCCAAGGAGGCATTGAGAGCCAGCGAGTTGCTCCAGCTGTCAACGGGATTCCACGTCCCACCCCCACGCTCTGGGCCAAGCTACAAGACGATGAGGGTGCCTATGGCTGTGCCATAGGCACAACTAAGGACTGCGCGTGCAAGGGTGCACCCTTGTGCACGCGGCCTTAGGCGTCGGCCGGGGCACGGGCATCCTGGGTATTGTCTGCCTTGCTTTTGTGCTGCAATTTGTCTAGGACTTGCTTGGTGTTCTCCCACTCATCTCTGCGTGGGATGTCCCGCAAATGATCTCGCCTCGTGGTCCCAGAAGGAGCGGAGCGGACTGTAGCTCCCAAACAACTGAAGCTGGACTCCTTTTTCATGACTAGCGCTCAGGCTCCCGGCTTGCCGGTTTTGGATTCTGAAGGTAGCAATTTGTCGGCCCACTCCTGTGTAACCTCGGACCCCCCAGCCCGGCGGCTGACCCCCGATCTGGGTCATACGTCCTGCAAATCTTCTGTTAAGAACATTACAGACTATGACTTATTGGTAAAGCAAAGTCTTGTGATTGGTGACACAATTAAGTATTTGTCCTCCCAATTTAATTATATTATTTTGGTGCTTCAATCTCAGAAGCTGCAGTTCTCTAAGTTAGTTGATATAATGGATACTTTTGTCCAGGGCTCCTGTCGCCAAGAGGTGGGGCAGGGTAACGCCACCCAATTTACTCCTGTCTATCTGGCTCCTGGCTCTATATGTGTGACCGCTGGTGCTTCTAATTTAACCAGATGGAGCCCTAATGCTGACCTGACTAATCATTCCCAACTTAGTGCGCAGTCTAACAAACCGTTGATTAGGATAGATAACAAGGCAGTTGCCTTTAGGGTTCTGCCTAAATCTGATGGTTTTTTTTACCCTTTTGGGCTTCTAAGGAAGCCATTCAGTATCATTTAAACTGCTTGCTTAATATGCATATCACTATATGGCAAATATCTTCCTATCAACTTCTCTTTGTTCAAGATCAGTCCCATAGGCTAGTGGTCTTTTTTAGAACCCCAGGGCTGGTTAGTAGGATTTTGGCAGCTAGTAAGCACCTTAGCTGCTGGGAGGTGTTTGCTAATGAAGTGTTCCTCTCAGTGAATGTTAAACCTTTGCTCCCATCTGTTAGTAAAAGTCAGGCCCCTGGAGCTGCAAGTCGTGGATCCAGGCACTCTATGCCTGTCAGGACTCAGGACCCCTCTTTGCTGCCAACCAGCTCCTCCTCTTCTGGTAATAATAACCCTGGAGTTAATCCCAGGCCCATTGCTACCCAGCTGCAGGTAATAGCTAATGACTCTACTACCCATAGCCTACTTAGGTCGTTGCGTTCGCTACCGGCTCTGACTCAAAACTCTCCCTCTGACTTAATTTCAGAGGATATGGAAGTTTTGCCTCCTGTGGTAGAACTTAATGATGCTCCTTTAGTATGTACTCTTTCTGCCCTGGCGTTGACTGCCTGTCCAACCGGTCAGTGTATCTTATAATCTGCCTTCTCTGAGCCATATGTTTTACCCCCCGAGGCTGGACATCTTAGTGGGCCTACACCTGCCCCCTCTGCCCCCCTCGGGATTAGGGATTCCATACGTAGTCTCATTCAGGGTATAAACCCAGGTAAAGGCTTTTCCCGGTCTACAGTGCCAGATTCCAGCTGAGGGGCAGTAGGGCCCTCTTCCGGCAAATTATCTGTTTGTTCTTGGAACATTATTGGATGGAAGGCCCGCAATAAAGACCCTCAATTTTACTCCTACTTGAGGAACTTTGAAATAGTCCTCTTGCCGGAGATCTGGTCCAAGGACCCTATTGAGTTGCCCGGGTTTTCTTCTTTTTCTTTGCCAACTGTCTCTGATTTTTCTAAAGGGTGTCCATGGATGGGGTTGCTTGCCTTCTTTCAGATGAGCTAGACTATGAGCTTATTAGTACATTAAATTTCCCTCCAATTGCAGTGGGAGAGGTGGAGACTTTATGCTTTATTTGCCTCTCAGTATACATATCCCCTACGAACTTTGCTAGTTCGGGGTTGTCTCTGTGGGACCAACTGGAAGCATTTGTGACCAAGGTCGTTGACTCTTTTCCTTTGGCCAAGGTAATTCTTGCTGGCGATCTAAATACCTGTGTGGGCTCTAACAATGAAGTTTTGGGGCAGCTTGTAATTTGGACTCCCCCCCTCCCTGGTTTATTATACAGGCAGTCTAAGGATTCAGCAATTAATTCTGCAGGTTTACGGTTGGCCAAATTTTTGATCCAGCTTAATTTGTTCCTCTTAAATGGTTTGACCAATGATGTCAGACCCGGCGAGTTCACTTTTATTGTTCACCAGGGAGCTAGTGTAGTGGACCTAGTTATGGTTTCTGTTTGTGTAATTCCATTACTCTTTAAGTTTTGTATGGAACATTCTAGTTATGGCGACCACTTTCCATTTTTGCTTCTTCTCAAATTAGATAAAAGCCAGCATAGGCTGGAGTCTATCCCTTTGGCTGCTAGTGCTTCTGGATTCAGGATTAGGGTCTCTTGGTCACCAGAGACCCTTGCTGTTATCCAGCAGGCTATGAATGACCCGGCCCGTTGTAGCCTAAAAAGCAGGATCACTGAGGGACTTAGCCCAGCTGTGGTGGTTGAGGATTTCAATGCGCTCCTCCACTTTCTGTCTTTTCTCTTATTAAAACCAGGTGGCTCCCGGGGTATCAGGAGTGGTATCCGGGGCTCTGGTAACCAGTGGTTTAATGCAGATTTCCAGACTTCTAAAGCCATCTGAGATCCCTCTTTTTTTCCTTGCGGTCCAATTGGACACGGGATGCTCAATTTAACTATGCCCAGGCTAAGAGCCAGTATAAGACACTGATTTTGTCCGCCCATCGTGAAGGTATTTGGGGCCGTCTGGTTGTTGCTGCCCAGCGTGGGCATTCAAGGGTTTTTTGGGGCATTGTAAATAAAGCCTCTTGGAAGGTTTTGTGTGCCCCAAATCTGGCAGTCCCTCCTGCACTTTGGGAAGCTCATTACCGTGCTATTTTTCCAGTCCATTTGGGATATGGGGACTTTTTTGTTCTGCCCCCAGATCTCCCTGTTTGGGAAC
The DNA here is from genome assembly GCA_003113815.1 of Sphenodon punctatus. NCBI lineage: Eukaryota > Metazoa > Chordata > Lepidosauria > Sphenodontia > Sphenodontidae > Sphenodon > Sphenodon punctatus. The sequence continues at coordinate 2,953,628 of QEPC01007433.1, read as the reverse complement.
CAGTTTCTATAGAAACTGTATTACATTTAATAGACACATTGAAAACAAATAAAGCCCCTGGCACCGATTATGTTCCGGCCGAATGCCTGAAGGCCCAGGCGAATTGGTTGGCCCCTCTATTAGCAGTCCTTTTCACCCATATAAATAATTCTGGTGTTATCCCCGAGGGCTGGGGGGATTCTGTCATCATCCCGATATATAAGGTGGGCTCACGTATGCACCCAGAGAACTACAGACCTATGAGTCTGTTGAGCATCATTTTCAAGATGTATGCTAAACAGCTTCTTGCAAGACTAGAGGTTTGGCTGGCCAAGGAATCCATGATTTGTCCGGAACAAATTGTGTTCCAGCCAAATCACTCTACTGTAGATCACTGTTTGACACTGGTACATCTAGCAGAGAAATATGTTAAGTACAACAAAAGACTTTTTTGTGCTTTTCTTGACTTCAGAGGGGCATTTGATTCGGTTGACAGAGTGCTTCTCTGGAACAAACTGAATGGTTCTACTATCGATAGAAGGCTCCTTGCTCTGCTACAGACCCTGCATTATAACACCACCCTGGCGGTCCGTATGGACCAGTTAGGTGCCCTGTCGAACAGCATCAGGATTTTTTCTGGACTACGTCAGGGGTGCGTGCTTGCCCCTACCCTGTTTAAAATCTTCATCAATGACATGGTCCCATCTTGTCCAAACAGGGCTCATTTCCCCCTAAGCTGGGTAATCATTCAGTCGATGTACTTTTGTATGCCGACGATGCCGCTATTCTCTCGCAAACAAAGGTTGGGCTGCAGAGACAACTTAATGCCCTGAACCTTTATTGCAAAGCTAGCAACTTGCTCATTAATACCACTAAGACGAAGGTTCTGGTTTTTGGCTCCTCCAAGAAAATTTATCATTGGACAATTGGGAATGCCACAGGTGAACAGGTCCAAACATATAAATATTTGGGCCTTAGGTTTCAGGCATCTCTCAAATGGAGCCTGCACTCTACTGCAATCAGCGCCTCAGCTAACGGGTGTATTGCAGCTTTGCTACTTTTTTTCTATAAGAGGGAGAAAGGCTTCCTGGTCCCGGCTAGCAGCGTCCTGGATGCTAAGCCTAGGGCCCAGTTGCTTTTTGGGGCTGCCGTTTGGGCCGTCCAACGCAGCTATGATCTGGACCCTTTTCAGGCTAGATTTTTCTGTTCTCTGCTGAGGATCCCTAATTGTGTTCCATCTGCAGCCATTCGCCTGGAGCTTGGCAAATGCTCTTGGAATATTTACCTGTAGCTCCAGGCAATTGTTCTTTGGATCCGTATCCAGCAGGCTGTAGCCCCGGATTTGCTTTTCTATCTGAGGGAAGATTCTTTTGTTAGTTCCTGGGGTTGCTTGGTTTCCTCGAAGATTTCTGCTATGGGCCTGCCCCTTGTCTGATCTCCCATTAAAGGAGTTAAAGGTTGCCAAGGCAGAGGTCATGGTCAGGCTTTCGGACATCAGTCGGCAGGAGGACTCTGCCCATACAGCCAAGTGCCCTTTTTTGTTCCATCATTTCCCTGTGTCTGCTAATTTTGCTAAGCCTGCTAGGTATTTGTTAACTTATTGCTCATTCAGGAGGATTTGCTTATTTTTTCAGGCTCGACAGAATGCTCTCACCACCCGGATGCTTGAGGGGCGTTGTGCCAGGACCCCTCCCCATCTAAGGTTGTGTCCCTGTGACGGTTTGGAGGCTGAGACTTTGGAGCACGTTTTGTGCTCTTGTCATTTGTATGATCGTCCCAGGGAGCTCTGGTTATCTAAATTTGTTTCTTTTTTGCCCGGTAGAACACCTTTAGAAATCTCCCGTTACCTTGTTTCTGATTCAACTGACTCTATGACTTATGCAGTCATGTCTTTTTTACTTGATGTGTTTGAGGCCCGTCAGAAGTTTCTTGCATTTAGAGGTGTTTAGTGGTGTTTAATTCTTTGTAATTGCTCCTTATATTGTGCACTGTTTTAATTTTTATTTATTTATATTATGTGTTTTATTTATGCCTTGATTGGTTTAATTTATTTATCTGCTCGGGTTTTGTACTGTACTTTTGTTTGCTATGGCATTTTGCTATGCTAATAAACTAAAACTGAACTGAACTGAATACATTCATTAATGATCTGGAGAAGGAAGTAAAGAGTGAGGGGATCAAATTTGCAGATGACACAAAGTTATTCAATGTAGTTAAAACCTGAGTGGACTGTGAAGAATTTCAGGAAGAACTTGCAAGACTGGGTGACTGGACATTCAAAAGGCAGATGGAATTTATTGTGGGCAAGTGCAAAGTGATATACATAGGGGAAAATAACCCCAATTATATGTATACAATGCTGCATGGTTCTAAATTAACAGTTTTACCACTCAGGAACAGGATCTTGGAGTAATTACAGATGATACATTGAAATCCTCAGCTCAGTGTGTGGTGGCAGTGCAAACAGACTGTTAGGAATCATTCAGAAAGGGATAGATAAAACTGAAAATATTGTAATGCCTTTATCTATGGTACAACCTTTACTGGAGTATTGTGTGCAGTTCTGGTCACCCAATATAAAAAAATACATAATAGAACTAGAAAAGGTACAGAGAAGGGCAACAAAAATGAACTAGGGTATGGAACGGCTCTCATATGAAAAGAGGCTTGTTAGGTTAGGGCTCTTCAGCTTGGAGAAGAGACAACTGATAGAGGTTTATGAAATTATGAGTGGTGTGGAACACATAAATAGCAAATTGTCATTTACCCTCTCTAACAGTACTAGAATGAGGGGACACCCCATTATATTAACTGGCAGCAGATTTAAAACAAATAAAAGAAAGTATTTTTTCACTCACCATACAATTAACTTGTGAAATTTACTGCCAGAGGAAGTAATCAAGGCCAGCAGTGTAGCTAGTTTTAAAAAGGAACTGGATAAGTTCTTGGAGGATGGGTCCATTAATGGCTATTAGCCAAGTAGGTTTTGGGGACATAGCCTCTTACTGTTGGGGGATGGAACAACAGGGAATGGATTGCCCATTGTGACCTGTTGGGTACTTCTCCCAAGAGAAAGAGATTGGCCAGCCACTGTCGGAGACAGGATGCTGGGTTGATGGACCATTGGTCTGACCTAGTATGGCACAACTTATGTTCTTAGATTCATGCTGAATTGAGGGCACTAACTGGGAGACTTAAAGGGATCCACTACCTTCCACTGGATTTAAGATGACCTTAATACTGGCACTTTGATCCCATAATTGTTCCCCAGTAGTACAAGCAGAAAACACTACTGCTTCTGCCAAGTTATTGGTCTGAGATACTGCATGACCAACACCACTTCATTTCTTGCATGTAATCATATCCTCAGTCTGGTTGATATTTAATGGACATACCTTGGATGCTCTCAGATGTACAACTTTGTAAACACAAAGTATTAAATAAAATCTGCTTAATAAATGACTTTTTTGTCCTAATTTTTCTGAGAAGAATTAAAATATGATTGGAAGAAGAACGTGAAATATGTTTGTAACATTTGCCTACCATCTATGATCCCAGACAAATTATTTCTACTGAGTCAGTGCAATAGGTGTGCAACAGGAGCGTGTGTGGTACATCTGCTCTCTGAGAACGTCAATTCCTTTGGATGTTCAAATTTCACACATGTTGTGATTTTACTTGACATGCCCATCAGAATTAAGTATTTGCCTTGCCTACACAGATCACCCCAAAGGCATTGCCATGGTCATACATGTGTAGACATCAGATGCACCATTGTGAAAGGCCCATAGAAAACTTGGAGGAGTGCTAAATGGGTGTGGACTGGGCGCCATCCCCAGCAGCTCATGGTGAGCTACCCCTGCCACCACATTTTGAGGCCAGTGCAAAGAGCAGGGCAGACGGGACGCACACACACACACACACACACACACACACACACACACACACACAGAAACCAGATGAGTGGGCCACTGTCAGAGGTCCTGCCATGCCCCACTGTAGGTTGAGGTGCTGGCCACATGGGCAGCTGCCCAGCCCAATCCTGCCCCAACCCCCCTTCCTGGCCTGCCCATTATCCCACCCTGACCATGACATAGGTTGTTTACAGATATGACATTAGCCCAGTTGAGACCTCTTTGACTCAACCAGGCCAGTATAATGTCTGCATGTTTGTTCCAGGCTTACCAGATGTGGACCCAGAACAAATCCTGTCCTAGGATGGTGACTGGGCCCAGACTGTGGGATCAAAGTGGGCCCACAGTCCAGACCCAGAAGCCACTCAGCTGGGCAGAAGTGGGGAAAACTAGATGGGAACATCTGTTCCCGGCCCTGGCTCCTCCCATTTTGCCAGGTTCCTGTGGTGCCCAGTCATGGCTGCCTGTAATAGGCAGGGAGGTGGGGTGATGCCAGAAGCACGGTGACATTGCCAGGCAGTTGCACATTACTTTCTCCCCCCCCCCCCCACTGTGGGAGCCACGGGAATGTTTCTTCCTGTGGCTGGAGCTTGTCCGCCAGTGGAAGCCCTCCAGTGGGACAGACATCCAAGAGGATGACTGTTAAACCCATAGCTGCATGGGTATGGAGGCAGCACGCACCCTTCAAAGTCCTGCACCAGACCTTGTCACGTGGTGGGGCAGACGGGAACTGGTCCTACGAGCGGTGGCACACTACTATGCACTGATCAGCCTTACCCCACTTTGGGTACATCTGCTATGCGCTGTCCCCAGTCTTTTTCTAAGGATGCAGGACGTAGCAGTAGGGTTGCCATCTTCTGTTGTGTTTTACCTGACACTTCCATTTTGACCTATGGGAATGTCAGGTAAAAAAACCAACCACAGGTGGCAAGTCAACCTTACATAGCAGCCAGGTGCCCGCCCAACCACGCTATGGGGTGACTATATGAAAGTCGCCAGGCAGACAATGCACTGCATTGCGTGATAAGGCTCCCTGATGTGTGGTAAGGCTACTCAAACTGTAGTAACCGCTCACGTGGCTGCACCCAATGAGGTTAATAGGAGGCTAGAGAGTATGATTGTTGTATTGGTCCAAAATGTAAGAGATGGAGACAAAATAGTTCAGATGATGCCTTTTATTAGACCAACTTCTGTCAGTGAGAGACACATTTTTGCTTTATCACCTAATTTCTGATAAATCGTATTTCTCAGTCTCCTTAAAAATGATCTTTTGTTGCTGTCCTTTGACAACCTGTGATCTTTGAAAAAAGTCTGTGATCTATTTTAGAGAGTGAAGTCTGAGGTCAGCTGCACAAAGAATACATTTATTCTATTAAATCGACCTCCATCATTTAAATGTTTAAGAGCACAGAAGAAAGCTGGGACATGGCAACTACTTCAGATGAACACAATCCCTGTTTCTCACTTTCTTGTCTTTGAGGTCATCACACCCCTTTAAGAGACAGTTAAAGTGTCTGCACAATGAAGTTATGAAACTTCTAAAGAGGGAAATACTGCTAAGTGCTAACAGGGAGCTTAAAGCTATTCTTCAGTATATAACAGGAAGAATAGAGATCATATCACTGTGAGGAAGTTGTGGATTGGAAGTCTTGGTTAGCTGATGAGATTTTTTCTCCTTTCAAATTATATTTTTGTGGCGCTCTTAGCAGTAGAAAGGTTTTACAAATCACAAAAAGGAAAGTTAATTGCACTGAAATAAACGATGAAGACTTCCCATATTATAAAATACAGGTTTCAGCTTAAATGTAGGTATTTATTTACATTTGTATCCCGCCCTTCCTTGCAGGTTCAGGGAAGCTCACAATATACAACTAAAGCATAACATATAAAACCCAGTAAAAAATAAGATGATGAACCATATAAAATTCCAATTAAAACCTCTCTCCGTTCCCCCCACCTCACCCACTAAAAACTAGAACTGAAACTTGGTCTTTGAAAAACTGAAATTTGTCAAAGATTCTGGTACTCGGTTCCATAAGTCCAAAGTTCTAAGTTCTGAGGACCAAGGCCGTTCCTCTGAAAACTTAGGAAGCCACTGCATGCATGGCTGGACACTTGAGCTTCTTCTGGAAATGAAGCTTAGTGCAATATTTGGTAGGAGGAGGGCATGGGAGGGGATAGTTGAGTGATGGTAAGACAGATGGCAAATTTTGATTGGCTGGCCAAGCCAAGTTGGCAAATTTTAATTTTATTTATTTATTTATTTTATTTATTTAAAACTCTTATACCTTGCCGTCTCCAACCACATGCAGCTCAGGGCGACTTACAACAATACAAACAAAATAACAATAATAATTAAATTAAAATTCAATTAAAATACAACATAATATAAAATTCCCCATTGTACCATCTCCCCCCACATCCCATCCCTCCCTCACCCATTCCCTCGACCAAATGCCTGACGGAAAAGTCAGGTTTTACAAGCCCGACGAAAAGTCAAGGGGTCTGGGGCCAGGCAAGCCTCCTCCAGGAGGGAGTTCCACATCCAAGGTGCGGCCACCAAGAACGCCCTCTCCATAGTGCCCCGCCAATTTACTCAGGGGACCTCCAAAAAAATGCCCCCAGAAGACTGCAGGATCCGATCCAGGACCTGGGGGGTAAGATGGTCCTGCAGTTAGGTCAGGCCGAGGCCATGTAAGGCTTTAAAGGTGATAACCATCACCTTGAATCGGACCCAGAAGATGATAGGCAACCAGTGCAGAGAACGGAGCACTGGTGTAATGTGCTCCCGGTGACCCGACTCTGTAAGGAGCCAGGCTGCCACATTCTGCACCAGCTGCAGCCTCTGGACCGTCACCAAGGGTAGCCCCGCGTAGAGCGCGTTTCAGTAGTCCAGTCTCAAGGTAACAAAAGCATGAATGATGATGGCCGGATCGGAGTCTGAGACATAAGGCTGAAGCCACCGAAGAAGATGTAACTGACGGAAAGCCCCTTCACCACCGTCTCCACTTGGATATCCAAGCAGAGCTGAGAATCCAGGAGTACCCCTAAACTTCGCACCTGGGAGACCAGCGAGGGACAAACCCCGTCAATGATGGGGCAAGTCACAGCCGCTGCTTTACCCAACAACTGCTTTCGCTGTCCTGGTCCCTGGTGGGAGCAGGATGGCCAGGAAGGGGGGGGTTGTGGGGGGGGAGGAGAGGGAGGAGGGGAGGGAGGGCTGTGGGGCGAGCAGCCAGGTCTGAAGGGCCAGGATTGGGTGGACGGAGGGGAGGGCATGGCCATTGGTGTCGTGCTGGGGCGTGGACAGTATGGTCCATGGGGTGGGAAGGTACGGGCCCTTAGGGGTCCACGGTGCCTGAAGAGTGTGTCGGTCATCGCCCCCCCTCTGGGGGAGAGGGAGGTGCCGGGTCCAGGGTCCGCACGTGGGGGGCTGGTGCTGTTGAATGCGAGGTCCGTTGTCAACAAGGCCCCAATTATGCATGATTTAATCTTGGATGGGGCCGTGGACCTCGCATGCATTACAGAAACCTGGTTGGATGATCTGGCCGGTCCAATTTTGGCGGATCTTGTTCCGGCTGGGTATGCTGTGCAGCATCAGCCCCACATGGGCGGCCGGGGAGGTGGTGTAGCTATTGTTTTTAGGGAGGACTGGCCTGTTAGGAGGTATCCAGTTCCGGAGATTATGGGTGTAGAGGTCCTGCACGTGGTGTTTGATTTGGCTGGGGGCAAGCTGGGGGTGCTGCTGGTGTACTGGGCCGCTTCCTGCCCAGCGGCATCCCTTGCCGCTCTAGCAGAACTGGCCTCGGAGGTGGTGTTGGGCTCCCCCAGGACCTTGGTTCTGGGGGACTTCAATGTCCACGCTGATGCCGGTCTTGTGGGGGCGGAGCGGGAGTTCATGGCCGCCATGGCAACCATGAACTTGTCCCAGGAAGTTATCTGCCCGACCCATGTGGGGGGACATACCCTCGACCTGATCTTTGGTTCTG
>QEPC01007433.1:2930464-2945646 GCA_003113815.1 Sphenodon punctatus | reverse complement strand
CCGGGGGTGCCTTCCTGGAGGTCCCCCGTGTTAAGCGGGGGGCCACGATGGAGAGGGCATTCTCGGTGGTAGGGCCGTGGCTTTGGAACTCCCTTCCGGAGGAAGCTCGCCTGGCTCCCAGCCTATTAACATTCCGGCAGAGTTGTAAGACCTGGCTGTTCGCCCAGGCCTTTGGGAGGGAGGGGTAGGGGGATGTTTTAGTTCCCCCACCTATTTTGGGTTTTACACTGGTTTTAGCCCTGTTTTAATATTTTTATAATATTTATGTGAATTTTTAAAAAATTTATTGTATGTTTTAATGTTGGAAGCTGCCCCGAGCTGCATGGCAGGAGGGGCGGGGTAGAAATTTATAAAATAAAATAAATAAATAAACATTACCTCTGTCTTGTCAGGATTCAGCTTCAGTTGGCTCTACCTCATCCAGTCCCCCACAGCCATCAAACATTGAAAAAGAACAGAGACTGCTGAGCCTGGGTCCAATTAAAATGAGAGGTACATCTGAGTGTCATCAGCATATTGATGGCATCTCACTCCGCACTGCCTCACATCCTTGCCTAATGACTGCATGGACACGTTGGACAAGAGCGAGGACAGAATAGAACCTTGCGGGACACCACATGAGATGTCACATGGGGAAGATGACTTATCCCCCAGCACCACCTGTTGGGTCCTACTGGCTAGGTAGGAATGGAACCATTGTAGAACTGTCCCATCTAATCCTGCCTTGTCCCGCGAGTGAGTCACCAACAGTTCATGATCAGCCATGTCAAAAGCTTCCAAGAGGTCTAATAGGACCAGTAAGGTTGAACATCCCTGGTCCATCTCCCAGCGCAGGTCATCGACCATGGCCACCAGTGCAGTCTCAGTGCCATACCCTGGGAAACAGCCATACTGGGAGGGATCTAGAAAGATGAGGCTATCTAGATGCTCCCGGAGCTGCTGATCCAACACCCATTCAATAACCTTTCCTAGAAAGGGAAGGTTAGAGACTGGCCAATAACTGGCGAGCGATTCATCAAGCAAAGGTTTCTTGAGCAGAAACCAGACCACTGCCTCCTTCAAACACTCTGGAACACTGCCTTCCCAAAGGGAGGCGTTGTTCGCCTCCGCCAGCAACGGCCCTAACGTCTCCTGGCAGGCCTTGACCAACCAGGACATGCATGGATCCAGTTCTCAACAGGTGGCCCTAACTGCCCCCAGAACATCCACAGCCCCCGCTGGCAGCACCTCCTGAAAAAGATCACATGAAACCAGATCAGACAGGGCTTCTGCACCCTCTCACTCTCCTCCTTCTGCAGAAACTGCAGCACCAAAGCCATGGTGAATCTGAGCAAACTTATTTGCAAAGTAGTGACACCACCTGCAAAAGCTCTACTGGATGAGACTTTGTGGCTGCTTTGAGGGCAGCAAAAAATTCCTTCTTTGCTGCCCACATCTATGACATAGGTCCATAAACTAGCTCTATGCTGCAACCTGTCAGCTTTAGCCCAAAAACGCTGCCATCATGGCTCTAACCACCGTCCTTCCTGCTTCAAGCACCACAGTCCCTCAGTGAACTAAAGTAACCTGCGGTGCCTGAGCTGGGGAAGTGGACACCTTGGAGCTGTCCAGTCAATGGCCTCGGCCACCAAGATGTTCCAAGCCAAAACAAAGTCCTCGACTGAACAGCCATTGAGATCAGATATCAATTCCATCAGAGTAGTCCGGAACTGATCTGGTTCCATCAATCTCTGTGGACGAGCCGATCAAATAGGCTCTGCACTTCTCCAGGGGCAGACATCTGCTGGGATCCTGGCCTGGAGGAGGTAATGATCTGTCCATGACAAGGGCATTCTTGATACCTCCCGCACCAACGGATCCCTGCCTCAAGGCTAGTGCAGAACACTAGGGATGTGTGAATGCAGTTCGGAAGTTTGGGGTTCAGCCTGAACTTGGGGTGTTCAGTCCATTCGCGAACACCCTGATGACCCCAGCCCGAACTGACCAAACAAAGTTTGGGTTCCAAATGCATTCAGGAGAGGGGCAGGGGGAAGGAAGGAACCTGATTTTCCCTCCCCCTCCAGGCTGCGTGGGTGGAAGGGGTGCAGTGGGGAGCACCTTCCCCCCACCCTGCCCAGCATGGGATTTTTTTTAACCCCCCCCCACCCCCGCCCCAGGGATCACCCTACCTGGTGGTGCTGGGGCTCCGGCCTTGGGTCTGGATGCGGTAGCAGTGGTGGCAGGTCCGGCAGCAGCGGCACTCCAAAGTGCTTCAGGCTGCTACTAGGCCTTCTGGGTCAAACCGGAAGGCCTAGTAGTGGTCTGAAGTGCTCCGGAATGCTGCCGCCACTGGAACCACTAATGCCACAGGCCCCAGGGCCAGGCCCTCAGCACCACTAGGTAGGTCAGAGTCTGGGTTTAGTGCAGTGGCAGCAGCAACGGCGGCCGCGGGTCCAGTGGGTCTGGCAGTGGCAGCGCTCTGGAGCTCTTCAGGCCGCTACTAGGCCTTCTGGTTTGACCCAGAAGGCATAGTAGTGGCCTGAAGTGCTCTAAAGTGTTTCCACCGCCGGACCCACCACCGCTGCCACCGCCAGACCCAGGGGCAGAGTCCCGGCATCACCAGGTAGGGCGATCCTCGGGGTGGAGGGTTAAAATAAAATTCCCAGGCTCGTCAGGGGGGGGGGTTCCCCACCGGCACCCCTTCCACCCATGCAGCCTGGAGGGGGGAGGGAAAACAGCCCCCCGAACGGGTTCAGCCCCCCCAAATAGGTTTGGCCCAAATGGTCCCAACCAAACAGTTTCGGATTCAACCAAACCACTGAGGGTTCGCACATCCCTACAGAATACCAGGTTGAGAGTATTCCTCCCACCATGTGTCAGGCTGATGACCATTGGGACAGATCATTGGTTGCCATGATGGCCATGAACATACACACTGCCTCGCAAGACCAGCATCGGCATGAATATTGATACTGGGTAGCCCCTCCTTCTCACAGAGGAGCACACAACCCTCATATAGGGGCCCAACACCCCCTCACAGGGGGGGGGGAAATCATCCCCATCCTAACCCAATCCCACCCTCCTCCCCCATTCTCATGGGGGGGGAGGCAGGACATCTCAAACCCACCCACCCAACTCACCACACAAAAAATAATAACCTCCCTCCAACTCACCCAACAACCCAGTTAAAACCCTACCAAAACAGCCCCCAACACAGCTTGATTTCATAAGTGATGCATTCCAATTCACCACAGTGAATCCCACCCCGGTGTGAATGGATTCACTGCGGGCTGTGGTGACACGTGCAGCCCCAACAGAAGTGACAGGATCGTGACCACCGCCCGAGGGCAATCAGAGAGAACATGGGCCAGGGGAACACAACAGACATGGAGTGGAGATGTGGACTATGGTTCAAGCCCCAGAATGCACCGTGGCTGGGGTTAATTCCTTCCACCGCGGCTGCGGGTTTCTATTCAGAAGTTACTTTTCATTCACCCCTGCTGTGGTGACCATTCACCACACTTCTGGACCTCCTCCCGCCCCGACCGCACAAAGCGTGATTAGCTTCACCCTGGGCCACGTTTGACTGTGGTGAACATCTGGATGCGAGCAAACAGACATGCACAGCGCTTTCACCCCCCACGTTTGACTGATGTTGACTGTGGTGGACATTCACCACGTCACTTCTGAAATCACCCACAATAACCTCTGCCCACTAAGGACTCCACCAACACACCACTAGCTTTCCCTCCCAAATATATCCAGCCCCCAAAGCTTCTAATATGTAAAAGAAACACAGACACCTGCCAGCTGCCAGAACCACACTGAAGGACCACGCCAAAGGACCCTTTAGCAGTGGCCCTTTGGCATGTGACCTGTGGCACTCCCCCCTCCCTCAAACTAAAGGGAGGGGCAGTAACAGTCTCAGCTGGGGGCCTGGGAAATCCTTTACCCCTGCACTGATTGGCTGCTGTGGCAAAATAAAAGTGGCTGCAGCCATTTTCCATTCTCTTTGGTGAATTTGACTGTGTGCTACAGTGCTGGAACTGTAAGTAATCGGCTGAGGGGGATGGGAGCCTGGCCTGTCCTGGCCTGGTTTGGCCTGTCCTGTCCATAGGGTCAATGCTGGGGGATGGGGGTTACCTTTACCTTTACCATGCTATGCTTTTGTAAAAAAAATAATTTGGTGCCATATTAGTACTGCCTGCTGCTTGGTTGGAACTTGGCACCATGAGGCCAGAGGATCTTTCTTCCTGGATCCACTTGCCAGGTCTGTTCAAGTTAACAGTGCTACAATCGTACCAATTCCATGCCTTTTTTAAAAAATAAGAGGATTCCCAGGTGTGTGTGTTTGTGTCAGGGGCGGTTATTGAATGTCTGGTTTCTTAATTTTGTCTGCTGTCTGGCTTTTGGTGGGATTTATTTCTTCAAGCAGTTACACACTGTTTTTCAGGGTTGTGTGTGTTGTCTAGGCTGTGGCATGGCACAGCAGAGCCTAATTGCAAAGTGTAATTGTCAGTTCTTCTATTGTTGTTCTGCTTCCTGCTTGGTTACCAGCACCATGAGGACAGACCAGAGGTATCTCTCTGCCTGGCTGCAACTGCTGCACATGGCAACTCCCACAGAGGCACCGAGTTGGCTCCAAATAGTTCCAAAGTTCCAAGTTTCCGTGTTCTGAAGTTCCAAAGATTTCCGAGTTCCGGAATTCCATTTCTGAATTATGGAACTTCAGAATCAGCGCTGAAAGGCCACCGAGTACCTGGGGTGATTACCCGGAATTCAGGGGTGGTTGGTGGGTTTTGAGGTTGGAGGGGCAGTAAGTCCAGGAGGCCTGCCGGCGGCGAATCATCCAGTGGGCCTGCGAGCCTAGGGGCGGAGCCTAGCCTAGGGCAGAACCAGGGCAATGGTAGGCAGAGCCAGGGCAACAGTAGGTGGAGCCAGGGCAATGGTACACCAGGGTAGGGCACCATTTCAAGCAAGCTAAGCCCCTGCAGACCAGAACTCCTAGCACCCACAGCACCAAATGCCTGTCCATGCTCAGAGCAGGCCTGTTTTTAACAGTTTGGATCCTTTCGGGGCACCATTTCAAGCAAGCTAGGCCCCTGCAGACCAGAACTCCTAGCACCCACAGCACCAAATGACTGTCCATCCACACAGCAGGGAGCAGGCCACTCCCAGCACCATTGCTCAGCCTCAGCTAGACTCCCTGTGTCCCACTCCCCCCACTTAGGGGTGCCATAGATGCACATTTTTAGAAGGCACTTAAGAGATATACAGGTTGCAGGGTTGCATTGTTGCCAATACAGCCCTGCAACCTGCATATTTCATAAGTGCCCTCTAAAAATTTTCATCTATGGCAAGCCTACCCATACTCCATTGCGCAGCCAGAGTCCCCCCCACTCCCCAGTGCACACCCTCCTCCCCCATGTCTCCAAGTGCAACTCACACCCCACCCCACTCCCCTCACCTCCCCCACTCCCAACACACACCATCAACAATTATAATTAAAACATATTATAACTCACAATTTAAAAATGTATTTTAAAAATCCTTAAAATACAACAAATATACCAATGGGCAGAACCAATCTGATGTAATATATCATCCCATAATACTCACTATTATAACATCCCCCCTCCTCCCAAGACAAGTCCCCCAGCCCCCCAAATCTCCCCAAAAAGCAAAGGCCAAGTCCTGGGTTCCCAACGTACTCACCACCAGCAAGAGTGCAGGAGCGGAGGACTGAGCCCAGACAGGGCAGGCTGAGATCAGAAGCATCTTGGTATTGCCAAGTGGGTGGCACACTACGCTACCTACCTAACTTGCTTCCTTGAGATTATTATTATTACTAAAAAATAATAAAATACACTATCTATCTAATCTAGTGAATTGATCCTGGAAGGATTGAAAAAGAGTCAGCAGTCGAATGGGCCAACAGCAAACTCATTTTCCAAGAACCAACTGAGTCAGACTCACACAAGAAGAGATAAAATGGCGCCTGGAATCACCTCTTTATTTATGCTCTCTCTGTCTCTGCAACAGCCCCCACCCTCTCACACCACATGAAAAGCCCAGAGACATTGCTGTGAAGAAATTTAAAAGTCAACAACACAGTCACACAAGCACTCCCCCCCTCCCCAACCCGCTCAACTGGCCAATCACATCACACAGACATACACACATGCTCCCCCAGTCCACCACTCCTCCTCCCCCACCCCTGGGCGCTAAGCGCTATAGCCCCAATTACATACTGTGATGCCGGTTTTCTATCCATAGACTTCAATGAAAGCCTGACCCCAGGGGAGGCTGGCACACATTGCCAGTTCTGTGAATGCATGCTGGCCAGGTTCCTTAGGCGCCCAGTGCACGTTCTTTAAAATTTTGCCCTTGCAGGGCTCCGTCTAGGCTGTCTGTGTAGCCTGGGCTAGGCTGAGGCTCGTGTTCATTGGTGGTTCAGTGGCATCGCTGTCGTCATTGGTGGTCAGTGCCCTCAGCACCCCCGAGGCCCCTCCTCCATCCCCCTCCCCCGTCTTGCGCGACCTCCACCTGTCCCTATCGGTTCTGAAATGATGATTGCCCATGCGCAGAGCAAGCACCGTGCTTGCACATGTGCAATCAGGAAGTACGGATCCCAGCCGTGCTGGGGCTCTGAACTCCACGGCCGCTGCGCTGCTGCTGCTGCCTGCCACTCGGCTCGGCTGCCGCATGACTGGACTGGACCAGTAGGTAGGGTACTGCCTCAAGTGTATTGGGGCTGTGGCTGATGCTTCCGAAACTGCAGAAATCAGCCCAAGTACGCAGAAGTACTAGTTGGTGCAGCCCTACTAAAAACCCGGCTAAATAAGTGGATCTTGCATTGCTTTCTGAAGATGCCGAGGCTCAGGCTTTGGTGAACCTCCTAGGGAAGGGAGTTCAAAAGCTGTGGGGAAGCTATTGAGAATGCCTCTCTGGGTGCCCATGTTTTCGGGACCTGATGCAGTTATGGAACTTGCAAGAAGGTGTCCCCGGCTGACCTAAGGGAATGCAATAGAGCATAGGGGAAGGAAATCTCTTAGATATGAAGGGCCCAAGTCATTAAACGTAGAGCTACAATGGGTACTAAAATTAGTACCCATCGGTGACAATGCCCACATTTTGGGGCACCCGATAGGCTACCCAAGGACCAATCAGATCCCCATAAATGTGAGCATTACCCTGAAAAACTGGTAAGCCTTGGCCGGGAGCTCTGCAGTGCTCCAGCTGGGGCTTGTCAGATTCAAAGGTGGAGCAACTTCCCACGCACAGTGCTCTGATAGGCGCTGTGGCCAGGAAGCCACTTTTGAAACTGACAAGTGCCAACCAAGAGTACTGTGGAGCCCGGCTCTGCAGCGGTTTCAGTTGAGGCCTGTCACTTTCAAAGACCAGCTGTTGCTTTCCCCACTTCAAAGCCTCTCAGATGAGAGGTGCTGTACAGAGGTGGCAGTGGCCTTTGAAACTTACAAGCTCTGTCTGTGATCACCGCGGAGCTGGGTTCTGCAGCAGTTCCGGCTGGGGCCTGTCAATTTCAAAGGCCAGCCGGCGTGTTTGAGCAGCCCATCGTGTCCTGTTTGGGCATCAATGGTGCCTGAACAGGGCCAGGTTGATTCAGGCACCACAGATTCATCAGGGGGTGTCCGAATCATCAGGTGTCTAGGTGCAGCTCTAATTGAGGGTGTAAGATATTGAGGTCTACTATGTAGTGTCCATGCAATTAGTTTCCCTACACATTGCTGTTGGGATTTTTATTAATGGTCAGAAAAACAAAAACCCCAAAAGAAGCTTGAATTGTTAGTAGCAACAGCTTAGTAGTAATCAACACCTTGGAGATTGTTTCTAGATTAAAATAAACTACTTTATTGATATTTACATTTTGATAGGAAAGGCCTATCCCTAGTCTTACTAGCTAGCTGCCACCAGCATGGTGGCCAGACATGTTGAAGGTCAGAGAGAGAAGTTAGGAATGGCGAAAGGTCAGGAAGAAGGAGGAAGTCCAGTAGGAGCTTCCTGGGCACATCCCACCTGGGAGGGGGCTTAGAAGCAGAGATCAGGAAAGGTTAAAGTGACATTCACACTAACTCACTATCTCTACTCCCAAATGCCCCTAGTGGTCATTAGGGTTTGTTGGTGCAAAAGGTGATGTCATCTGGAGCTGTTTTTCCAACACCCCTTCTCATCGCCTGTCGCACCGGCTCACGACTCCCATTCGCTCACGTAGCATCTGGAATCGATTCCTTGGTAGTGGCTTGGTCAGTCCATCTGCCACCATTTCTTCAGTTGGGCAATACTTCAAGTCAATTAGCCCTTCTTCCTGTGCCTCTCGAACATAGTGGTACTTTATGTCAATGTGCTTCGTTCGAGACTTGGACTTCTCCATTTGTGAGAGCTTAATGCAACTCTGGTTGTCCTCAAACATCGTGGTAGGCTTTGGCTCTTCAATTCCAAAGTCCAACAGCAGCTTGTGTATCCACACAGCTTCCCTGCATGCTTCACTAGCTGATATGTATTCTGCTTCTGTTGATGAGAGTGTAACAAGTGACTGCTTCCTGCTAGTCCAACTTATGGCTCCATCTCCATAGAGAAACAGGTGTCCACTGGTGGACTTGCGATCAGCTATGTCTTCAGCCCAATCTGCATCCATGTATCCCACCAGTCTAGGGTTGCTGCTTACTGGAATCTTCAATGCGTAGTGCGCGGTACCCTTCAGGTATCTCCCCAGTCTCTTGACTGCAGTCCAGTCATTCTTGGTTGGGGCACTTACTTTCCTGCTTAAGATTCCCACCGCTGTGGCAATATCTGGCCTTGTCACTGTGGCTATGTACAAAAGCTTGCCAATCGCTTTTCTGTACTGGTTGTTGCCTGCCAGAGGCTCATCATCTTCCCTTTGTTTCAGGAAATTGACATCCATTGGTGTACTGACCTCATTGGCATCTGTCAGTCCCAGACATTCCAAAAGATCCTTGATCTTTGCTTTCTGGTTGAGAAGATAACTTCCATCTTCTTCTTTTTCTATTTGAATGCCAAGGTAGTGTGAGATGCTTCCAAGTTCCTTCACCTCTACTTCCTTGTTTAGGTGCTCAACAATCTCGTGACTGTCTTGCTCCTGTTCACAACAGATGATCAGATCATCAACATAAGTCAGGATATAAGTCCACTTATTGTTTCTGAATCTTGAGTACAGGCAGGGGTCAGCTTTTCCTTGTGTGAACCCTTCCTTAAGCAGTAGCTGATTCAGTTTCTCATTCCATGCTCTAGCTGCTTGCTTCAAGCCATAAATGCTCTTCTGGAGTTTGCATACAAGCTTCTCCCTTCCAGGTTGCTCGAAGCCTGGTGGCTGCTGCATATAGATGTCTTCCTCAAGTTCTCCATTCAGGAATGCAGTTTTGACATCTAAATGGTTAACATGCATCTTTCTGGAAGCTGCTATGCTAAGTAGTGTTCTGATGGAAGTGTGCTTGACAACTGGTGCAAATGTTTCATCATAGTCTTCTCCATATATTTGGGAGTATCCCTTGGCTACTAGTCTGGCTTTGTAGCGCTGTACATCCCCTTCTGCATCTTGCTTGATTTTGAAGACCCATTTGCAACCTACAGGTTTTCTTCCAGCAGGTAGTTCCATAAGTGTCCAGGTTTTGTTCTTGTGTAGAGATTCAATCTCTTCCTTTGCTGCTTTCCTCCATTTTTCAGCTTCATGGGTTGGCATCCTGTCAACATCCTTCCATGTGCTGGGTTCTTGCAGCTCTGCACTTGTGGTGAGGTAGGAGTATTTCAAGGGTGGAACTCCTTTGTTGGACCTCTGTGAGCGCCTGGGTTCTGGCTCAGCTTCTGTGACCCCTTCTGAATCTGCAGCTTCTGTAACCCCTTCTGAATCTGCAGCTGGTTCTGGTTCACAGCTTGGCATTTGGTAGCTGAAGGCCTGCTCACTTGGTTCCTCTTGCATCTGGATCCTTGGCTCCAGGTCTGGTAATTCACCTTTGGTTGGTCTGTGTCTTTCATCAAAGTACACAACATTGCAAATTTCAATATTACCAGTTTCAACATCAAGAATTCTGTATCCTTTGCCTCCTAAAACATATCCACATAAAACTCCTTTCTTGCTTCTGCAATTCAACTTGTTTCTCTTTGCCTTTGGTATATATGCATACACATCACAACCAAAAACTCTGATGTGATTTAGGCTAGGCTTGTGTCCAAACCACAGTTCAAATGGAGTTTTCTCTATGGCTTTAGTTGGCAATCTGTTCTGCAGATAGCTGGCAGTCATCACTGCTTCTCCCCAGAACTTGCTTGGCAAACTTGCATCTTTCAACATACATCTTGCCATCTCCATTAGGGTTCTATTTTTCCTTTCTGCAACACCATTCTGCTCAGGAGAGTATGGGGCTGTAGTCTCATGCTCAATTCCCTGTTCTCTCAGAAAGGATTTCATTTCGTTTGAGGTGTATTCGCCTCCATTGTCTGACCTTAGTCTCTGAGGCTTTCTCCCAAACTTGTTGCTGACCAATGCAACATACTCTTTAAACTTTTCAAACACTTGACTTTTCTCTCTCAAAGTGTAAACATAGGCAAATCTTGAGAAATCATCAATAAAAGTAACTATGTACAGGTTTCCTCCAATGCTCCTTTGCAGAGGACCTGATACATCACTGTGAATCAACTCTAGAGGGCGCTGAGACTTTCTCTCCTCTAGCTTGTGGAAAGCTGGCTTAACACTTTTTGCAGAAATGCAACATCCACATTTGTCTAAGTTCTCAGTACACAGTTTCAGTTTAAAGTCTTTAATTAAATTCCTCTTCTCAAGTTGGCGAATTGAATTAACATCTCTATGTCCCATTCTGCGATGCCAAGTTTTATCACAGTCTCTGTGGGTGCACTTGAGATTGCTTGCTAAATTTGCATTTTCACTGACACTATGGACTTCAAAGAGCTCACTATCTCCCAGAGATGCATACAGGATTGAGTCACCATCTCTTGTTACAAGGCAATGATCATCCATGAATTCAAACTTGCAGCCATTTTTCACTCCATATTTCACAGAAATTAAATTGTTTTTCAACGAGGGCACATACAGAGCCTTATGTATGATTACTTGTTCAATTTCACCATCTGGGAGCTTACAAAAGATTTTTGCTTGACCACGCCCTTCTGAAAAGACCTTTCTCCCATCTGCTAGAGAAATAGGTACTTTGTGATCCAATTCAATTTCTGAAAACATTTCTATATCCTTGAGGAGATTTTCAGTTGCTCCAGAATCAATATAGATCACATCATCTTTTACTTTTGACATGGCGTTAAAACCTTTAATTTTCTCTTTCTCCTTCTGTTTAGAGCTAGCAGTTTTCTCCAGGCTCTCTGTCTGGCTCTTAATGGGCGATTTAGATTTCTCCATTGTTTTGGCACTTGGGCAATTAACACGTAAGTGTCTTTCACTACCACAGGAAAAACAAGTCTTCAACTTTCCTTTCTTTGAGCTAAAGGCTGTAACTTGATATGCAGAGGTTTGCTTTGCCCTTTTGATAAAGCATTCATGCAACTTGCTAGATAGATAGTCCAATTCAATAACTTTATCTGAAATATCTATAGCAGTTTTCAAATATTCATAAGAAGCTGGTAAAGAGTTCAAGACAAAAGCCACAATCCCAGTGTCTCCAATATCTATTCCCAAAACCTTCAGTCTTCTTGCTAGGTATTGTATTTCACTTAAATGGTCAGTAGGGTTTTCATCCTCTCTCAGTTTCATATTGCACAGTCTCTGTATTATAGAGATGGCTTCGCTGGGGCTCTTTCTGTTATAAAGAGTTTCCAGCCTTTTCCAGATTTCACTGGCTAAAGTAACATTTTCAAAATGTATAAACAGCTTAGGACTTACATTGATTCCTAGAATCCCAAGAGCTTTTTCATTTTGTCTGTCCCAATGCTTTTGTTCAGCTCCTGCAGCCGTTGGTCTTTCTGTTGTTAGCACCTCATAAAGACCTTGACTCTTCAAGCAAGATTGCATGAGGAAACTCCACTCTTTGAAATTCGCTCCTTCCAGCTTTGGAATGTTGAAGTTCCCTTGAGTTTTCTCCATGCTGCTTGTCTTGTTCCAAAACAAAAACCAGGTACAAAAATAAGCTGTGCTTTTCTCCAACGAGATTCAATTCGGATTCCAAAAAATCTGTTAGGATCTTCAGGAGGATTCTGGGCCCATAACCCAATGTTGGGAATTTTTATTAATGGTTAGAAAAACAAAACCCCAAAAGCAGCTTGAATTGTTAGTAGCAACAGCTTAGTAGTAATCAACACCTTGGAGATTGTTTCTGGTTAAAGTAAACTACTTTATTGAGAAGTACATTGTGATAGGAAAGGCCTATCCCTAGTCTTACTAGCTAGCTGCCACCAGCATGGTGGCCAGACATGTTGAAGGTCAGAGAAAGAAGTTAGGAATGAAGAAAGGTCAGGAAGAAGGAGGAAGTCCAGAGGAGCTTCCTGGGCACATTCCACCTGGGAGGGGGCTTAGAAGCAGAGATCAGGAAAGGTAAAGTAACACTTACACTAACTCACTATCTCTACTCCCAAATGCCCCTAGTGGTCATTAGGGTTTGTTAGTGCAAAAGGTGATGTCATCTGGAGCTGTTTTTCCAACAGGCAGGTCATGTTGAAGGTCAGAGAGAGAATTTAGGAATGGAGAAAGGTCAGGAAGAAGGAGGAAGTCCAGTGGAGCTTCCTGGGCACATTCCACCTGGGAGGGGGCTTAGAAGCAGAGATCAGGGAAGGTTAAAGTGACACTCACACTAACTCGCTATCTCTACTCCCAAATGCCCCTAGTGGTCATTAGGGTTTGTTGGTGCAAAAGGTGATGTCATCTGGAGCTGTTTTTCCAACAATTGCCACCTAGCGGTGGATTATTAGAGTGGCAATTTGTCCCTGAATATTATGTTCAGAAAGCAGAAGCTCAATAAAGTTGTTGTTACACTAGTTTTTCAGCAAGCAAGCAGTGTGTCCAAGTGTGTGAATCTTTTGGTGCACAATTGATCCAGGGCAGACACCACATCTGGCAATGAGGAAAGTTCCTAAACCCAGGAGAGTCAGCTAGGTAACCACTTACCTTACATGTATCTGCATCAGTGGCTAGGATTGTATTTCTGCCTCTTCAGTCTAGCTGTTTGGAGCATGCAGTGCAGCACTGGACCTCATTGCTACTCAGAATGGCTGCCTCAGGCCTACCTAGTTCATAATTCCGCTGCAACTGTGGGAGTTAAATGGGGAAAGTGTCTGACATGCTTTGAAAATGTACTACTTTTTTGTAGTAGAAAACTTACTACTTAATTTTTTACATGTTACCAAATACGGGTGATCCAAAAGACTATGTCATTGCAAACTTGTCATTCATCAATTATTATAAGCCCAAGAGGAATATGTGGTTTTCACCACACGGTGAACTAATCAACAAGTATCACATGAGGCTCAGAAAGTGTGCTGTTACTTGTGAGTTTACAGATCCTGAGAAAGAGAAAAAGTCACAGATTGTATAAAGCTGTATTTCAGCAAGGCTCAGGCACTGCATTTTATGTGACTTACGGATGAATCTCACACAGCACAAGCCTATGAATAATCTTAAATTCATGCTCAGAAAATCGAATAAGGGCTAGGAGAGAGCAATACACAAACTGTAATGGCTATAAAATGTTCACCACAGAGGCAAACCTCTTGTAGTAAATCCCCCATTGCACATGCTTCCAGGAAATCCTGTTATTATTGTGGTGGCATGTATCCCCATACCAATGCCTGTCCAGAACAGAAAAGGCCTGCAAGGCTTGTGGAAAGCTTAACCACTTTGCTAAATTTTGCAAATCCAGACATAGTTGTATAGGCACAGAGATCAGGTCAGCTGTGTAATGCCTCACACATCACCAGACACAGCACAGTCCAGAAACTGCTAGATCACCCAATGACAACAACTACATTTTTAGCATATCCTTACTAGGGACGAAAAGAGATCTCGTCAATTGAGAAAAGATTTTTGAGAATGGGGCCCGGCTCTCAAATGGGATTTTCCCAATCGAGAACAAGCCAAGAATCGGCCATTCTCGCCACCGTTCTTGTGAGATTCTCAATTTAAAACAAAAAAACAAAAAACCACACACTCTGCACCTGAGCAAAATGGCCGCTGGGTCTGTTCTGCACATGCACTGCTCTTTTCCAAGATGCCATGGCCCACATTAGCACTATTTTGGAAAAGGGCAGACAATCTTTCAAGATCACGTTGACAATTCTCGATTCTTGCAATATTCTCACAAGAATGAAATGCATTCTTGTTTCAGTCCTAATCATTACAGTCTCCAAATGCTGGCCAGCCTATGTGCACAATACTGCTGCATGGCCATCCAGTGGAAATACTCATTGGCACAGGGGTAATCAGATGTTACTGATGACACAGTAGATGTTACCGATGTCCAAACATACAAAAAGTGCCTTATTTCCTGTGCGGGGACAATGAAATGCATTCTTGTTTCAGTCCTAATCATTACAGTCTCCAAATGCTGGCCAGCCTATGTGCACAATACTGCTGCATGGCCATCCAGTGGAAATACTCATTGGCACAGGGGTAATCAGATGTTACTGATGACACAGTAGATGTTACCGATGTCCAAACATACAAAAAGTGCCTTATTTCCTGTGCGGGGACAATGAAATGCATTCTTGTTTCAGTCCTAATCATTACAGTCTCCAAATGCTGGCCAGCCTATGTGCACAATACTGCTGCATGGCCATCCAGTGGAAATACTCATTGGCACAGGGGTAATCAGATGTTACTGATGACACAGTAGATGTTACCGATGTCCAAACATACAAAAAGTGCCTTATTTCCTGTGCGGGGACAATGAAATGCATTCTTGTTTCAGTCCTAATCATTACAGTCTCCAAATGCTGGCCAGCCTATGTGCACAATACTGCTGCATGGCCATCCAGTGGAAATACTCATTGGCATAGGGGTAATCAGATGTTACTGATGACACAGTAGATGTTACCGATGTCCAAACATACAAAAAGTGCCTTATTTCCTGTGCGGGGACAATGAAATGCATTCTTGTTTCAGTCCTAATCATTACAGTCTCCAAATGCTGGCCAGCCTATGTGCACAATACTGCTGCATGGCCATCCAGTGGAAATACTCATTGGCATAGGGGTAATCAGATGTTACTGAT
>QEPC01007433.1:2906216-2921336 GCA_003113815.1 Sphenodon punctatus | reverse complement strand
GCCTGGCCCCAAGCCTTTTGACATTTCGGCGGAACTGTAAGACCTGGCTGTTTGCCCAGGCCTTCGGGAGGGAGGGTGGGGGGGGTGATTTTAATCCCCCGCCCATTTATTTATTTACTATTGTCTTTTAGCCCTGTTTTATTGATGCATTTTATATTTATATTTTAACTGATTTTAATTGTTTTTATCATTGTTGTTAGCCGCCCCGAGCTGCATTGCAGGAGGGGGCGGGATATAAATCTATAAAATAAAATAAAATAAATAAAATAAACCCACTCCCAGTTCCTCCACTGTCTGGGAGGTCCAGCAGAGCCTCACTTTCCCCACCCATTTGTATGTTAGTTAGTTTGTTTATTATTATTTTATCTTTATTTTATTGTTGTTTGCCTGTTTGTTTGTGTGGGACAGAGCGAAAGCTAGTGCCCTAAATAAAATAAACTAAACTAAGTTAAACTAGTTCTGTCCATCCTCCACCCCATCACTCTGTTTCCTCCAATCAATTGAGACTGTTCATTAAAAAATTGCATCCAAAAAGGTGTAGGGAAGAGGTAGCAAAGTTTTGACCATCTGTGATATGCAGGAAGGGGGCATTGGCCATAATATAATGTCAGTCATTTCATTTTACTCATTTTTCAATTAGATTTTTATGTTTGGAAATTAAAAAGATATTTCTTACCTATAATAAATGGGTTTCTACATTCATAGTTTTAAAATGTGTGCAGGGGAAGGGACATGATTTGTGAAATATTTTTGGAGGGGGTCTGTAGTAGAGTGACCAACTATGGGTGTGCATGTCATTTTTGCTATTACAATAACAATAATGAAAATTATAATTTTCATTATTGTTATTACAAAAATGAAAACAACAAATAATAATAACAAAAATAGAAATTAAAACAACTTTAAACAAAATAAAGGAAAAAAACCGAAAAACATATTCCTGGCTATAACTTTTTTGATTCTTATTAAATTCTTCTGACACTTGGAGTGACTGTACTCCCAATGAAGGGTGATATGTGTACCAATTTTTGAAAAGATGATATAAAGGAAACTGAATTCAGCAGCAATTGAATGATGTGATTTTATGAAAAGCTCCATACACATTCATAGCTACAACTTCTTCATCGTTCATCCACTTTGCATGAAACCTGCAAATATTATGTCCCTCTACAAGCTTAACACTCTTGCTAATTTTCAGAAAGATTGGATAAAGGGTTCTGATGTTTTTAAAACATTAACTTCAAAATACATTTCCAGCTGTAACATTTTTATATGGTATTCTGTTCTGTTTACAAGACATTTGGCAGGAATGCATAATGTACCTTCCCTTTAATCTCTGCCAGACTACAGGGAAATTTCATAAAGTGCCCTAATTTTATAAGCAATTGAAGTTTTCCCCTTGAAGACCATTATTCAGATAAATAGCAGCACATGCAGTGCCAGTAAGAGGCAGGCACCTGGCATGGCAGGGGGAAGCAGGCTGTAGGAGGAAGGATGTGGAGTAACCCAAAAAACTGACAGACACATTCACTGGCCAATTACTGCATACTTCCAGCTTTACAGTACCAATCGGTAGTGGCTTTGAGGCGGGCATAGGGGGCAGCCCCCGGGCGGGCATAGAAGGGACATAACTGGGACTTTGGGGATAGCATCCCAGAAATCAGGAGACCTAGTTTGCACATCCAGGCTGACCAATTATCATCACAATTAAAACCTGCAGCACTGTGACAGAGAACATAAGAGAATCTCTATTGGGTCTTTCCTAAATAGATGCATCTGACTTCCCAGTAACCAGTGGGGATTATAAAGGGTATTATTATATTATAAAGGGTATATAACGCCTTTATAATCCTATAAAGCTCTTCACAACCTTGCTCCCCCCTACCTCTCTGCACTTATCGCCCTCCATACTCCAGCCCGTGCACTTCGCTCCTCCTCTGTCCCTTCTCTCACCCTTCCACACCTTCCCTGCTCCCCTAAGCGCCTTCATCCCTTCTCACTTGCTGCCCCCCATGCCTGGAACTCCCTCCCTGTCCACATCCGCCTTGCCCCCTCCCTTCATACCTTCAAATCTCTCCTTAAAACTCACCTCTTTCGCTCTGCTCTGTCTGACTCTTTATCCTGCTGAGCCACTATTCCTATACCTATGATCTGTTTACCCTTATCCTTGCCACATGGACCTGCCTGCTGTCATTCTCATCATAACCAAGCCAAGTACGTGCACTTGAGACCTCCCATCTTCATGAATGTTAGACCCCTTGTCTCTCCCTCTGTTCCCCTTCCTATGTCTCTCCCCTAGTTCCTGTCTCTCAGATTGTAAGCCCTAGGGGCAGGGACCATGTCTATTTTATTACTTTGTAAAGTGCCACTGCTGGCGTTATATAAATGTTTGTTAATAATAATAATAATAATAATAATAATAATAATAATAATAATAAATGTTGGGATGGTCACAGCACAGAATGAGGATATTTGATTGACATTTCTGGTGGTCAATTGGCATCACAAACCATCTTATACCACAGTGACACGTAAGATAATTCCTGGCATAGGCTCCTTCTCTGCATATGCTGTGCAGGTATATAAAATTGGGACCCTTTATCATATCTTTCTGATATTTGGCAGATATAATTTCACAAATGTGTTATACAGCCCTGAAAAATTTATGTACATTGATTGGACTACAAAGATGTTACAGTCAGACATACATTTATAAGTTAATTGCTTTTACCACCAGGGCCCTTTATCCAATCCTTATGAAAGTTGGCAGAAATAGTAAATAAGGGAAGGGGTATAAACTTGCCAAGTTTCATCTACTTTAAATGTGAGGCAAAGAAGTTACTGCTAAGCATATATATGAGGATTTTTGCAAAATAATATAATTCAACTGCTTATGAAATTGAATTCCTTTATCCAATCTTTTTGGAATTTGGTATACTGAATGCCTTCCATTGTAGGTACAATCTTTCCAAGTTTCAGCCACATATAATGAAAAATGTTACAGCTAAACATGTGTTTTCCATTGAAACCAATGGAAAACGAAAACGAAACCAAAAACTAAAATGACAATTATTATTATTATTATTATTATTATTATTATTAAGTTTATTTGGCATGACCTGATGGTCCTTGCAATCGAACAAAACAAAGACATAGACATAAATAGATACGCACATACATAGGACACAGCGACAAATCCAGGGGAGAACCCCTGAGACAACCTAAGGTAGGTAGGATCTAAACAGCAAACCAGGGAACAGATCCTAAACCCCATCATCCTCAGGAATGGAACCAACAGCTGAAGCTGGAGGTAAAGACTTTAAAAAACGTTTCCTACAGCCAAAATCCTGACGTAGGATAGCTGAGACGATTGATATCAATGTCAGAAAGAAAAATACAAAGTAGTCCAAACTGTGTCCTACCTGGGAAGGAAACAATATAAGGGGACAAAAATTGTGACCAGGGAACATCATAAAGACGGCAAGTAAATAAAATATGAGAGACAGTTTTAATCTCCAGATAATCAAAGGGGCACAACCTGGCATCAAAGGGTATTCCCGCATAGAGCCCTTCCAGAAGGCAGGTAGGGAGCACATTTAGCCGAGCCCCAAAGAGAAGAGCAAGATGCCTGGGCAAAAGTGGAGAAGATAAATAAGCAGCCATAGTACCAGCACACAGGGCAACAAACTTACTTTTTTTTTTAGTAAGTAAGTAAAATGACAATTTGATATTTATGAAAATGAAAATGACAGATTTAGATAACAAAAATAAAAATGGAAAATGACATGGGCTCCCAGTGCACACCTCTATGACCAACTGACAAAAGGACTTGGTGGAGCATTAAAATGACAAAAAAATAATAATTCTCACATACTTTATGGACAGCGTAGGGCCTACATGTCTGTGACCACATGCCCAGCTACACTGCCTGGTATTATACCTGTCATCTTCCCGCTCCCCTCACTTCCTTTGTAAAGGATACAGGCAGGCAGCCACCTTTGGTGAGAAGGAAAGCTCTCCAGGGACTTGTCCTCATGAAATGTGTGGAGTGGAGTGGAGTGGAGAGAAGGGGGGAAATATTGCACAGAAGTACCCCAGTCTGAATCACATGGTACTGGCCTCTTTTAGAGAATCCTGTGATAGATGGACCATTGGTCTGACCTAGGCCATTTTTAAATGGATCGTGGTGGGTGGGGGCATGGGTGTGTGGCCGCGGTGGGAGGAGGTGTGTGTGGGCCCATTCCCATGGGTGCATATCCCTCTCAACCCATGGAGCATCAGGCATTGGAGCCCATTACTCCGTGCGTGGGTGATGGGTGGAGGTGGGTGTAGTTTGGGAGTGTGCATGCACCCCCACCCATCCCCTGCAGCATTCACATGGGCAATGAAGCTGCATGAAGATGGATGGGGGCGTCTCGTGTGAAAAGGGCCCTAGTCAAACAGCTCGTAAGTTCTTACTCTTCAGCCCACAAGTGTACTTATTTGAATGGGGGATCAGTTATGTTGGGGGGGTAAGAGAAGTCTCATGAATACTTCTCAGTTCATGTCAGTTTATCTGGCATAGTTTAGCCGACTGAACATTTTGATGAGGAAATATGAACCCGCTTGATCTGTTTTATCTTGTTTTATGGATTTATGTAATTTGTGCTGTTAAAATTAATAAAGTATAAAACCACCAACACAAGCTGCAACAGGGCTGAAAGACGTGTGTGAGCACTTCATGCAGACACTATATTACACAGCACAGAGAGCGTAAATTCAAAGTTGTCATTCACAGGAAACTGCTGATTTGCCAATGAAAAGCTCTTTAGTTAAAAACACATTTAAAATATATAAAAATACATTATATATAATTATTTATGTATTATTTACCATTTAATGTGTAGTGTGTTTTGTATGTCATCTGCCATAAATTTCTTTGAAAGAAAAAAAAAGACAAAACCCCACAAAAATTGGATTCACAAGACAAAATTTTCTCCTGTGCACATCCCTAATCAGAATATTTACAACATTGTAGAGAGCTTTATAGATCAAAACCAGCATTTTGACTTGTACCCAGAACACATGGCAGCCAGGGCAGACTTTGGATTACCAGTTTAATGTGCTCCTGGAGACCATCACCCATGCTGCATTCTGAACCAGCTGCAGCCTTCAAGAAGTCTTCAAGGGCAGCACCACCATGTAGAGCGCATTGCCTCAATCTAGCATTGAGGTTACAAAAGCATGGATGACAATGGGTATTTTCAGATGTTACAATCCCACGCTTAACCACAGTGAATTCCCATATGGTAAGCAAGGGACCATAACATCTGTTGGCCCGACAAGAGATTCTCGCCAGATGTTCACCCCCGTGAATCACGGGCGGGAATCTCTTTGACGATGCAAACAGTGGTCCTTCCTGGACAATTGCCTTTTGCGTGGTCAAAGAGATTCCCACCCTTGATTCATGGGGGTGAACACATGGCGGGAAGCTCAGATTTGGGCCAACAGACATGACGTTCCCATGCTTAACCACGGGGAATTCACCGTGGTTGAATGTGGGATCGTAACATCTGTCCCCTGACCATGGCCCGGAATCAGCGGCCATGCCCACCGCTGATTCTGGGCCATGGTCAATGCCCTGGGGGGTGGGCAGGTGCAGCGGCCATATTGGCCCGTCTCCCAGAGGGTGGCATAGGAAGCATGGGGGGGCTGTGTAGCTGCATGTTGAGCCGTGCAGCCCCGCCCCCTCCCCCGATTCCCTGCCGGGATCAACCAGCACATCTGTTGGCCATGCCGTTTTGACCCCGGCGGGAGATCAATAGGTGATTCCGTGACGGGGCCAATACTGGCCCCATCATGTCTGAAAATACCCAGTTACCAGGTCTGAGTCAGATAGGAAAAGTCACAGCCTCCTCAGCAGACAGAATTAGTAGTATGCACTCCTGGCCACTGCCACAGTTTTATGTTCCAGGTGCAGTTAGGGATCCAAGAACACACCAGGGCTGAGAACCTGAATGACCAGAGGATGCCGATATTTTAACATTCCTGAATGAAATTATATGGTTTGTATTGCAAATGAGATCAGGCTAGATGGCCAAAAAAGGTCTCTTCTAACTTTGAAAAAAATATTAATCAGGTTGAGGTTACGGTCTCTATATTGTTCCACTGATGAACAATTCTAACAGTTAAGATATTTTTCCTAATTTTAACCTTAATCTACCTTCCTTTAATTTAACCCCTTTGCTTTCTGACTTATTCCCAGTGACAACGAAAAGCAATTTTCCATCAGCTATTTTATGGCATCCTTTAAAATATTTGAAAACTGTTAACATACCCCCCCTTAATTTTACTTTCTCTAAGCTAAATTTGTCTAGTGCTGTCATCCCTTCTTCCTATGATGTGTATTCCACCTGTATTTTCATATGACCTGTATTTAATTTATCTCATATGAAGGGTAGATGCTGGAAGGAGCCAAGGTATGAAATGCCTATATCTTTGTGTAATTCTTTTGTCTATGTTCCCAGACAGTAACAGGGCTGGTTTCAAAGTAATCCTAATTATATATACACAATTTTGGGTGGTTGTTGTTTATTTATTATTATTAATGATTAATGAGTAATGGTTCATTAGTAATTAGTAACTAGTAATTAGCAATTAGCAATTACCAATAATTAACTATTAATTACTAATTATCAATTACTGGACATTAATTATTAATTATTAAGTATTAATTATAAATTATTATTTATTACTACTGTTACTGTTACTATTATTATTATTATTATTATTATTATTATAGTGCCAGCAATGTATCTGGCACTGAATGATAATGAATTAGAGACAGCCCCCTGCCCTGAGGGGCTTGCAATCCAAGATGCACAAGAGAGGGGAGACAAGAGAGATGGGAACAAAGGAAGAGGGAGAGAGAGAGAGACGGATACATTCACAAAGTTGAGAAGTTGCAGGTGTACATGCTTAACTTAGTTAGAGAGGAGAAAGGGACCCGGAATGATATGACACTGGAGGAAGCATCGTTGAGCAGTGCGTGAGGGTGCAGAGCTAGGGAAAACCTAATAGAAGAGAGAGGTTTTTAGGAGGGAACTGAAGGTCAGAAGGAATGGTACAGAGCAAATACGTTCAGGGAGGGAGTTCCAGGCATAGAGGGCAGTGTGGCAGAAGGGGTGAAGGTAATTTAAGGAGCAGAAGACTCTGGCATATGAGGCTGGTGAAGAGGAGGGGCAGAGTTCCCAGGTGGGAATGTAGCAGGACAACAGGGCA
The DNA here is from genome assembly GCA_003113815.1 of Sphenodon punctatus. NCBI lineage: Eukaryota > Metazoa > Chordata > Lepidosauria > Sphenodontia > Sphenodontidae > Sphenodon > Sphenodon punctatus. Next base: position 2,914,076 of record QEPC01007433.1, on the reverse strand, counting down.
AAAAGATAGATTTTAGGGGAAAGGCCATGAAGTGCCTTGAATGTGAAGACCGGAAGTTTGTGCTGAGTGGGATCCAGTAACGAGAACAGAAAAGAGGTTGAGCATGATCAAAGCAACCAGTCAAGTGCATGAATCTGGCAGCAGAGTGTTCACCAGAAGTGAGAGGGTCAATGTGAGAGCAAAGAAGGAGGTTTCAGTAGTCAGGGGTGTTGTTAGGTGGATGCCTGCTCTGCTCATGCGTTGCCCCACTCCTAGGTGACCTGTCAATTTAAAGGCCCCAGCAACCACCATAGAGCTGCGGGTGGCCGCCTAGAGTGGCTACTGATCCTCCCGCAGCTCTATGGTGTGAGGGAGAGGGCACACATGGGCGTACTGCGATCTGGGGCAGCGGGATTTGTTTAAACCCCCTGCCACAAGAGCATCGTCTCCTGGGGCCTACTATCCCGAACACATCATGCAGCACTGTGACAAAGGACATAACAGAATCTCCAACTAACTCTTTCCTAAGCAGATGCTTCCAACTTCCCATTAAAAAACAAGGAGGCTGGGGCTAGCATAGCACAGAATGAGGATAAATGATTGATATTTCTGCTGGCCAATTGGTATTACGAACTGATCTTGTACCACTGTGATGAAAACAAGAGAATCTATGGTATAGGCTCATTCTTTGAAGATGCTTCTCAGGCTTCCAACCTGCCAGCACCAATAATAGCAATCAATAATTACCAATAATTTGCCCTCCCTGACTCCTCACTCCCCTCACCTAATTCCTGCTGATACCCTCCATTCAGTACAATCTGTTACCTGAGGTCTGTGTACTCATATCCTCACCACACGGACAAGACAGCCATCATTCTCAATGTAACCAAGCCAAGCACATGTACCTGGGACCTTGCATCTTCGTGAATGTTACACTCCTTGTCATTTTTGTTATTGTAATTAATGACAATGTAATTTTCATTATCGTTATTGTTATATTTTTTGGTATTTTTTTTATATTGGTTTCGGTATTGGTATCAGTATCATTTTCAGTATCATTATTGATATTTATTATCATTATTGATATCGGTACAATTTCAAAAAAAGGTTTTATTTTTGCTATCGATATCGTTATTGATTCCTGTGCACAACTAATATTTATCTAAATCTAATAAGTGGAAAGGAAAACTATCTATTAACTAACCAATTATCTATATGTACTGAGTACCTGGTGCACACCCCTAATAGAGGGAAACAAGACTGGGGCAGCCAGGCAGTGGAGGACTTGTCTGTGCTGTGTTGTGAGTTGGCAGTCAGATGCTAGGAAGTATTTATGAGGGATAAGGCTGAGAAATGGGTAATGTGTATGCATGGGTAAGGCTGGGGGGCAGCCAGGGTGGTGGGGAGTGTATGTATCAGTAATGGGTAGACAGGTGCTTGGAAATGCATATATTGGGGAGCAACCTTGATAGATGTGTATTCATGGATGGTGTAGCCAAGGGTGGGGAGAAGTGTTTGTATGGTGATGGGGTACGAAGGTACTACTGGGATATGTATGGCGGGGAGAATGCTGAGAGACGGTTGATGTGTATTGAGAGAGAAGGTTTGGGGTACAGTCACTGGTAGGGACAAAGTGTATGTATGTCTTTTGTAAGTTATTGCAGCTGGGGTGGGGACAATGGGATATCCAAGTACTGGAGGGTGTATATGGGAGGAACAAGGTCGATGGGTAAGGGATAGATAGCTTGATCCTAATTATTATTATTATTATTATTATTATTATTATTATTATTTTATTTTATTTTATTTTATTATTATTATATTAGCTTTTATATAGAATAAGATAGACACGGTCCCTGCCTGAGAGTTTACAATCTAAAGACAGGGGGAGGGGAGACAGGGAAGGGGGGAACAGAGGGAGAGACAAAGGATACAACAATCATGAGAATGCAAGAACTCAGGTACATGTTCTTGGCTTGGTTACAGTAAATTGGAAATTTGCAGGTAACAGGTAGGGGATAATCCTGGGTGGGGATGATTAGCAAGAGTAAGGAAGGGCAGAGCAGAGTGGAAGAGGTGGGTTTTGAGGAGAGACTTGAAGGTGTGACGGGTGGGGGAAAGGCAGACAAGTGAAGGGAGGAAGTTCCAGGCATGCGGGGCAGTGAGGGAGACAGAACGAAGGCTGTTGGTGGAGCAGGGGAAGCGTGGGAGGGAGGGGATGGAAGCGGAGTGGAGTGAGGAGGAAGATCAGAGCAGAGAGGTAGGGGGGAGCGAGGTTGTGAAGGGATTTGTAGGTGAAGACAAGGAGTTTGTGCAGAATACGCTCAGAAAGGGGGAGCCAGTGGAGAGAGGAGAGGAGAGTCTACACATGCTCAAAGGGACGGACTAGGTGGATGATCCTGGAAGCAGAGTTTTGAACAGAGATGAGGGAAGAAAGGTGAGAGCGGGGAAGGCCAGGGAGGAGGAGGTTACAATAGTTGAGGCGTGAGATGACTAGGGCGTGGATAAGAATTTTGGCAGAGAAGACAGACAGAAAAGGTTGGATGTTAGCAATGTTGTGGAGAGAGAAGTGGCAGAATTTGGCCACGGAGTCAATGTAGGGTTTGAAGGTAAGGTGAGAGTTGAAGATGAAGCCCAAACTACAGGCTTGGGGGACAGGGAGGATGGAGACCCCGTCAATGACAATTGACAGGGAAGAGGGAGAGGAAGGATTGGGAGGGAAGATAAGTAGGGATGGGTGAACAGAACCAAGTTCGGAAATTTGGTTCAGTTCAGTTCGGAAATTCAGTTCCATTGGAAGTTCAGTTCAGTCGACTGAACTATTAGAGTTTGGTCCGAACTCTGAACTTCCAAACAAAGTTTGGAAATTCAAACCCCATTAAACTAAATGGAATATTATCTTTAGGAATGGGCAAACAGAGCCGAGTTCGGAAATTTGGTTCGGTTCGAAAATCGAGTTTGGTCCGGAAGTTTGGTTTGGTTGACCGAATTGGTTGAGTTCGGTCTGAACTCCAAACTTCCAAACCGCATTCACCCATCCCTAAAAATAAGGAGTTCAGTTTTCGCCATGTTCAGTTTGAGTTGGCGTTGAGACATCCAGGTAGAGATATCAGACAGACAGTTGGTGAGACGAGCTTCAACAGAGGGGAGAGGGAAGGACTGGAGAGATAGAGTTGATGTCTTCAGTGTATAGGTGGTATTGAAAACCATGGGAGGCAATGAGTTTGCCTAGGGATTGGGTGTAGATAGAGTAGAGGGTCAAGGACAGAGCCTTGGGGAACCCTGACCGAGAAGGGTAGGGAAGAGGAGGGAGAGGAGTTAGGAAGAGATACATTGAAGGAGCGGTCAGAAAGGTAGGGGGAGAACCGGTTGAAGACAGAGTCCCAGAATCCAAGGGAGTGAAGCAATTCAAGCAGGAATGAGTGGTCAACAGTGTCAAAGGTAGCAGAGAGATCAAGAAGGACAATAATAGAGTAAAGGCGGTTGGATTTAGCCACAAGAAGATCATTGGTGATCTTAGCAAGAGCAGTTTCAGTGGAGTGAAGGGGGCGGAAGCCAGATTGGAGGGGGTCAAGGGAAGACTTGGCAGAGAGGAGGTTGAGGCAATGGGAGTAGACAACGCATTCAAGGAGTTTGGATGCAAAAGGGAGGAGCGAGACAGGACGGTAATTAGAGGGTTCAGAGGGATTCAGAGTGGACTTTTTGAGGATGGGGGAGACAGTGGCCTGTTTAAAGGCAAAAGGGAAGGAGCTGGTAGAGAGGGAGAGGTTGATGATGTACAGGAGGGGAGGGGCGATGGTGGAAGCACTGGAGGTCAGGAGGCGGGAAGGAATGAGTTCCAGGGGGCAAGTGGAGGGGTTGGAGGAGGAAAGCAGGGAGATTTCCTCAAGGGAGGCAGGAGGGAAGGAGGACAAGAGAGAGGTGGGGGGAGGTGGGGAGGGAGTAGTAGGGGGAGAGGACTTGGAAGTGATTTCCAGGTGGATCTTGTCAATTTTAGAGGTGAAAAAGAGTGTAAGATCCTGAGTGGAGAGAGAAGAGGGAGGAGGAGGACAGGGGGGGTTGAGAAGGGAGTGGAAAAGAGGCGGTGAGGGTCCCAGGAGCAGGACTCGGTGGGTGATTTCAGACATGACAGGGTGCCTGTTTGGCCCTGTCATGGAATCACTTTTTGATTCCCCGCCAGCATCAAAATGGCCCATCAACAGATGAGCCGGCTGATTCCGGCATGGAATCAGGGGAGGGTCAGGGCTGCGCAGCACAACGTGCGCTGCCCAGCCCCGCCCTCCCACGCTCCCCCAGCAGCCCGCCCGCCTGGAGACTGGTGGGCGCAGCAGCCAATCCAGCCACTGCACCCGATTCTATCCCGGGGTTTGGGCCATGGCCCGGAATCGGCGGCGGTAACACATGTTACCATCCGCCGATTCCGGGCCATGGTTCAATTAACCATGCTTTCAGAGATGGTGCCTGGACCATCCTCGAAAGCGTTTTAATTTTGCTCACCGCCGGTGGTTCACCGTGGTGAACATCGGGCGGTGAGCAACCAAACATTATGGGACCATTCGCCACCACAGGGGATTTCCATGGTTGAGCGTGATCTCGTAACGTCTGAAAATACCCAATGTGTCAGGCATAGTATTGCTGTTTAGTGAGGGAGATAGCAGAGTTGAGTGATGAGAGGAAGAATTTGAAGTGGACGAAGTCATCTCAGTAGTGGGACTTGCACCAGAGGCATTCTGCAGCCTGGGTGCAGGAGTGCAGATGGCGAATGGTGGGAGTGAGCCAAGGTGAGGGTTACGGAAGTATGTTTGGCGGGTGGAGAGGGGGGCAAGGGAGTCAAGGGTGGAGGCGAGAGAGGAGTTGAAGGTGGAGATGGCAGAATCGGGGGAGGAGGTCGAGAAGACAGAGGGGAAAAGAGGGGAGAGGGAGGAGGTAAAGTCCTGAGGCACAATGGCTGGCAGATCGTGGAAGGGACGGGGAGATGGGGATGAGGAGGGGGAGCAGTGGGAGAGGTTGAAGGAGGTAAGGAAATGGTCAGAGATGGGATGGGGCTTGAATGAGAGATCGGAGACAGAACAGTTACTAGAGAATACAAGATCAAGAGAGTGACCATTAGTGTAGGTGGGGGGGTTAGTCTAGAGGTGGAGATTAAAGGAGGAGGCTAAGGAGAGGAAGCGGGTGATGCAAGTCTGAGAGGGTGCATCAACATGAATATTGAAGTCGCCAAGGATGAGTGTGGTGATGTCGTCAGAGAGGAATAGGGTGTGTCAGGACTCAAACTCGTAGAGAAAGGAAGAGAGGGAGTTGGGGGGGAGTTTAGATAACCACAACACGGAGGTGTAGAGGGGAGTAGAGGCGTTATGAGGGCTGTTCCTGAGGCAATGGTAGCTGGTGGGTTCTAAGACTAGTGGGGCTAGCAATGGGTGGGTCAAAAAGTGGACAAGGCTAGCAGTGGGCAGGATCAAGCCAGTGGTAGGTGGGGCCAACCAAATTTTTGAAATTAATATAGAATTTTACAACCCATCTGTAAAAAATGGGAATATGTGTGTGTCTGTCTCTCCCTGTGTTCCGCTCACCCTTGTCCTTCTTAGATTGTAAGCCCACTGGACATGGACCTGTCTCCAATAACCACCAGCAGGCAATGTATTTAGTGTCAGGAGTACCACAGAAGAGCAAACAGAAGTACCATAACTGCTAGCCCAGATTACAGAAATCTCCAATACCTTACTTAAGGTGCAATTCAAGCAAACATTACAATATCTGAAATACACAGGAAGCATAGGCTACAACTAAAATGCATAGAAAATAAAAAACCAAACAGGATTATGTGAAATCCTAAATGGCACACCACAAATGCTGCATAGAGTTTTCCAGAAGGCAATGAGGCATGCACTGTTCAGGAGAGGGCATGCAGCTCCCACCATGTGACATTCAAAATAAGACACAACAAAATGCATGGGAAATGAAGGAAAGCCCAAAAGAATTATGTGGAATCCTAAAATGCACTCTAAATGCAATTGGTCCCTTGGATGGAAAAGATTCCCCACTTCTGATATAGCACGTTCAGTCCTTCCTACAAGCTGAAAGCTCCCAGATAAGGAGAGAAAGAAAGAAAAAAAAACTCATGGAAAAATCCTTCAAATCTCAAATTTGAAGTAGAGTGGCTAATGCAGCTGTTTCCTCCTTCAAAAATAGTGAAGTGTCCTTAGTCACCAAACAACTTTGTCACCAAAGTGACAAAGTGAATAAATTCTCTGGAATGGCTTCTATATTTTGTCTATGATTTTTTTCTCACTATGTGTCCACCAAAATATCCCAACCAATTAATTTAAGCATTCAACATTCAACTTTTTCAAGCATCAAAACACACAGAAAGAGGGTCAAAATTTTAAAGGGACTGTCACTAGAAAGCACAACACTATAAGATAATAGAAGGTAAAGTGAAAAACAAGTATATTTGAAGTGTTCACACTATTGCATTTTAAAAATTATTCTTATTAAGTATTTATATGAAACAAGCAATGTACATGGTTCTTTATAACTGTTGAAAATAGACAGGATTCCTGCCCCAGGGGGCTTACAATCTAATAAAGACATTCTCCTATTGCACTCAGTCTATGCACAATGTAGCCGATCCCATGCTCTGTGTGAGCAACCACACGGTTTGCATAGGCGCCATAGGCCCAGTGTTGGGTGTGTGTGTGTGTGCATTGTTTGTGCATACATCAGTGCTTGCACACCACTCCACAGGGCATAGGAAAATCCCCAACATATCCACTCCTAATATCCAGTATTAAACACAAATTATTTCAAAAATCTAAGAGAAAAATATTTTTTAACTTATACAATCAATGCACAAACCAAAGATTTAAAAAAACTTCCAAAAATATATTTAAAATACAAGGACATCCCATCTTTCCTTCCCCATCCACAAATGCCTCTAAACCCTAAAAAATAAATTTTAAAAATCCAAAAATATATTTAAAATACCCAGACAAGCAAAATTACTGAAACACTAAACATTTTGTTTTAAAAATCTAACAATATATTTAAAATACCCAAACAACCAAGATACCCCCAAATCCTAAAAAATAAATCCAAAACAAAATAACGAATACATTCAAAGAATAAAAAATAAATAAATAAATAAAAGCATAAACAATATTAAAAATAGAAAACTAAGTTAAAAAAATATTACTCACCCAAAGGAGGGATCCAGTTTTCCTCTGTAGCAGCCAAATCTTCTTCTCTCTGTCTCTCCCTCCTTCCCAACATGATCAGTGGGTCACACAGGCTAAGGCAACTAGGGATGGGCAAATGTGGTTCGGAAGTTCGGTTTTCGGCCCGAACTCGGCCTGTTCGGACGACTGAACTTGAACACGAACACAAACCCAAACATGAACACAAACATACCAAACAGAACCGAACACCGAACAGTGAAATGGCAAACTTACCGAACAGATCTGAACACCGAACAGTGAAATGGCTGAACAGTTCAGTCAGTTCGGATCGCGTTCGGTTGTGTTCGGGTGGCTAACTGTCACTCTGTCACTCAGGGCACTGGAAGGCCAAATGTAGCAGGGAGGGGGAAGTCATCTGACTCAGCTAGGAGCAGACTTCCAGACACCAGGGGTGGAGGGTGGAGAGTGGCTTCGAGTAGCAGCTAGCCTGCCAAATCACCATCTCTTTTCATCTCAGACCACTGGCTTGGCAGTCTGCGATTGGCCACGGACAAGGCTGCACAGAGCCAATTGGGCTTGCGGTGAGGCAGGCGCAGAAAGAAACAAAATTGTCTGCCTCCCCCCTTCCCAATACCTTCTGAGCTAGTCACTGTTCCTGAGCAGCAGGCGTTTCAGAAGGCTCCCTCACCCAGCATTTTCCAGCTCC
>QEPC01007433.1:2871913-2891885 GCA_003113815.1 Sphenodon punctatus | reverse complement strand
ATACTCAGCTGTACCTCTCCTTTTTAACTGACCCAGACCCTGCTGTCTCATTGTTATACCAATGTTTGGAGGCCGTGGCGGAATGGATGTGGCAGAGCAGACTGAAACTCAACCCCAGTAAGACGGAGGTGATGTTGGTGGGGAGAGCGAGGGAGGTAGTGGTCCCCCTGGTTGGAGGGGTTCGCCCTACTATAGCTCAGCAGGTCCGGAGTCTGGGGGTGATATTGGACTCAGACCTCCGCCTGGAGCGGCAGGTGGAGGCAGTCACTAAGGCTGCCTTCCACCAGTTGTATCTGGTGCATAGGCTGCGTTCGTTCGTCTCCGGCCCGGACCTGGCCACCCTCATCCATGCTTTTGTCACCTTGAGGCTGGACTACTGCAACGCACTCTACGTGGGGCTTCCCTTGTACCTGGTTCGGAGGCTTCAACTAGTGCAGAATGCGGTGGCTCGTCTCCTTACAGGGACGGATCGTCAGGAGCATATAACACCTGTGTTTCGGGCTCTGCACTGGTTGCCGATAGCGTGCTAAGCCAGGTTCAAGGTTTTGGTGTTAATCTATAAAGCCCTTCAGGGTCTGGGTCCCTCGTACCTCAGGGACCACCTCACCCTCCATGCCCCGGAGTGGCTCCTTTGGTCTGCTGCGCGTGCCTTCTTGGAGGTTCCCCGTGTTAAGTGGGGGGCCACAATGGAGAGGGCATTCTCAGTGGCTGGGCCGCGCCTTTGGAACTCCCTTCCGGAGGAAGCCCGCCTGGTCCCAAGCCTGTTGACATTTTGGTGAAGTTGTAAAACCTGGCTGTTCACCCAGGCCTTTGGGGAGGGTGGGAGGGTGGAGTAAGGGTTTTTAGCTCCACTACCTTATTTAAATTGAAGTCTGGGCCCTGTTTTAATAATGTTATATGATTATTATTATTGTTGATGGTTTTAAATTGTTTTTATGTATTATATTTTTGTTTTTATTGTTGTAAGCCACCCCGAGCTGTTTGCAGGAGGGGCGGGATAGAAATTTATAAAGTAAATAAATAAATAAAATAAACTTAGGGGTCTCTGGGGGAACATGGGGGAAAGGGGAAATGGGTGCACGGGAGCGAGGGGCTGGCATCCAGTCCTCCTTTGGCTGAAAGTCGTGTCATTTGTCATAGTCCAGGGCCTCCGCCAAGGACTCCTGCCAATTGGAGACTGACTGTTGGTACAGTTCCACATCAGCAACCTCCGAGCGGAGATACTTGGTGTATGCCTCCACCTTGCGTTGCTGTGCCTCCAGGTCCTGGAACTGTCCCACCAGCTGGTTCTCCATTGTAAGGGCTTGGACCCTTAGTCCATCCAGGTATTTTCTCTGGGCCTCCAGAAACTCCTGGGTCGGCCTCTTGACTTGGGTCCGAAAAGCCCTTGCCGCTTCCGACTTCTCCTGGGGGGACCCCTCAGCAGAGTTGGAGGAGGGGGAAGGGCTTTGATGGTGTAACTTCTGGCATGCCTTCCCCTCCTTCTTCCAGTGCTGCCCCTCCATGCCGGAGTCCCACCGCGCCACCTTCTGCTGGTGCACATTTTCAATGAGGGTGATGAGCCCTGATGTCATCCCCTGGTTGCCCCTTTTAATTTTTTTGCTGCATAGCTAAAGAATATAAAAAGATAGGAACATAAAAATGGTGCAGAATGCAGCAACCTGTCTCCTTACAGGGACGAGGCAATGGGAGCATATTACACCTGTGCTCCGCCCTCTGCACTGGCTGCCTATAGTGTACTGAGCCAGATTCAAGGTGCTGGTGTTGGTCTATAAAACTCTATATGGTCTGAGTCCCTCATACCTTGGGGACTGCCTCACCTTCCACGCCCCAGGGCAGCCCCTGCGGTCTTCCGGGGATGCCTTCCTGGAGGTCCCCCATGTTAAACGGGGGGCCACGATGGAGAGGGCATTCTCAGTGGCCAGGTCACGACTTTGGAACTCCCTCCTGGAGGAAGCTCACCTGGCCCCAGGTCTGATGGCTTTTCGCCGAGCCTGTAAGACCTGGCTGTTCACCCAGGGCTTTGAAGGGGAGGGTGGGAAGGGAGGGGGGGATTTTGGGATGGGGGTGGGGTGGGTAGTTTTAATAGTTTATATTGCTGTCATTTTATGTATTTTTGTATTGTTTTATCTGTTGTGAGCAGTCCCAGGATGCCATAGGCATAAGGGGGCGGCCAATAAATATAAATAAATAAATAATGTCTCCACAAGTGGGTGGATGACCAATCTCTTTCTTCAGGGCACTTCGTAACAGGTCATAGGGCAATCCATTCCTTGTTGTTCCAGTCCCCGTGCCTTACCTTGCAGACAGCGAATCTGCCTTTAGGCTTATCATACCACCGTCAGACATTGGACCTCATGCGCCTGCATTCTGGCAATGGCGGCGACCTCAGCCTTGATGGTGTTCTGCGCCTGGCACCAGCGGTGGGAGCGGCATCATCACCCTCTCTGAAACATGAACACATAAACAACACCTAAATAATATCATGCATTTATGATGATGCCTTTAGTCCTCCCTCCTTGGCGTGCTAGGGATGGCATTGGCAACTGGAAAGACCCTTGATGGCACGTGCAAATCCTGCCCTTCTTGGGGTGCTAGGGGGATGGCAATGGGAGACCCTGGCTGGTACGTGCAAATTCTGCCCTTCTTGGGGTGCTAGGCATGGCTGGCACATGTTTGGATGGGGGTGCTTCCTTCGACTCATGCCTGACTGCTGGAAGAGCCCCACACACACCCTCTCTCTCTGTGGCAGACATCCACTGCCACCCGCTGATGCCCACTGTTTGTGCCTGACTGCCCACCACCCACCCACCCACCCGCACGCCAGTGCGCTCTCTCTGAAGAATAGTATTCTTCTACTCCTCAAAGTAAAATAAAGTTTACAAACCTGGTAGCACCTCCTGAGCCCTCTTTCTCCTCTGAGGAGCCGACCTCCACCACCACAGCAGGTCCAGCAGCCTCTTCCTCCTCCACCTCCTCCACCTTGACCTTCCAGTTCCTATTAAGCTGCCTCTTCATTTTCTTTTCTCCCAACACACAAACAGCCAAACAAAACACCCACCAACTCACAACCAACAAGCCAAACCAACACAGCCAAACCAACAGTCCAACACAGCCAAACCACACCAAACAAAAACACACAGACAGACAGACAGCCACAACACACATGCTCTCTCTCCACACAAGCTCTGCACGCACTCGAATTTCCAGTTTCTGGTGTCTGATGCAATCACAGGATCATGCGATACCGAAACCGAGACAGGTACCCGACTCCGAACGAATGTTCGGCTGAACCGAACTCTGCCGAACTGAACAGCTGAACCAGAACTTGATTTTTTGGCTGAACGGCCGAACAACCGAACCCCGTTCTGTTCGTACATCCCTAGGTGATGAACCACTGGAGGCTTGTCTGCTGCCGGTGCCACGCCGCAATTCGGTCCAGGAACATGCAACATGCGGCCCTCTGGCCCGTGTCCATGGTGGAGAGTGCCCATGGTGCAGTCCAGCGCCTGCCACCTCTGCCCATGTCCCGGGCCCACCCCAGCTCCATGCCCTGCCCGCACACCTGTGGGGCAGGCCCCAGTGCACCCTTACTGGCTGCCCTCATCCGGCCACCCCACTGCCATTTGGCTGGGGGCTGCTCACCTCTGCCGGTGGGGCCTTCCCTGGGCTCCTCATGCTGGTTCTGCTCGCCGCCCGGCCCATGTGTCCTTCACATGGCGCCCCTCCCCTGGGTGCACCTGTGCTCCCATCAGTGCAGTCCACAGCTGGTTGCCTGTTATCATCACTTCCCTGCTATCAGTGCTTGCTGGACATTCGGTGTGTTCGGTTCCTGCAGCTGTTCTGGGTCTGCTCCCCACACATTGCTTGCTAGCCGTGCCTTATTGTGGCCTGCGACCTTATCGCGTGTCCTTGGAGCTCCCCTGCTTCCCTCCCCAGCCCACATGGGATCGTGGGGCCCCTCTTTCCTTGCTGCTCAGACCCTCTTCCCGCTGGACCATGACTGGCAGTGCTGCCCCGGGACTCCCGTGCACCAGATTGCCTGGCGTCCCCCATAGCTGGACCTTCTGGGAGACCATGGCCCTATGTGTCCTGTGGCATTCCCCGGCCATGCAACTGCTCCTGTGCTGCCTGGATACCCTCTCTGGTGCCTATGTGAGTCTGATCTCCAGCCTTCACTACTTCGGCTATGAGGCGAGCGGTAGCACATGCCGGTTCCATGTGGAGGCGCTTGTCCTCCATCCCTTTCCTGATGGGCACATTCCAGAGATGAGGTGATCGCATGTGGCATGGTCCATGGCGAAGACCGTGTCCACTCTTTCAGTTTGTGACCTGGCTGGGTTCATGGCCGTCTGGAGGAGGGGGGCCCTGCCCTGGCTGTTTCCTTCTTCTGCTGCATCCATGGGGCACGTGTCTACCAGCACTCATGTGGGGTGGCATATTACCACCTGTTGGAGTTTGGGCACCTGCCATGGTTCCCTGCTGCTGACTATACCATGTCGGTGCCCACCGGTCCGGATCTGGCAGTGCTGACTACTGTGTGGTCCCATGCTGATGTTTGGTGGGGCTCGCTGTGCAGGATCCATTTGAGACCTACTACCTCGTTGCCCACCACATGGCTGGGCTGGGCTACCACTGGGGCATGCTTCAGTGGCCCCACCACGTGCATCTGATGGGCCAACCAGTCCCATCCCCCTTCATGCCCCCATGCAGCTGGCTGTGAGGCCCCTGTGTCTTTGGTGTCATGGATGACGGTCCCACCGTGTGCTCCCTGTACCTCCCTGTCGGCTCAGGACACTGATCTCTCACTCCGTGCCATTCTGGCCTCGCGGCTGTTCTGGCTGGTTCACTTGCCTCCATTGCACTCACCTGTGTCACTGTACCCCCTCCATGGGCACCCCATGTCCTTCGCTGCCTGTGGTGTTCCTCTCTATGCCCGCCCCCCCCTTTGGCTGGTTCCTCCTGCCTGACACTGCTACCAGCTCTCCCCATGGTGTATCCTTCCCTTGCATGGCCACCCGCTAACCTGTATCCATGCCCTGCCCTCCCCCATCCCATGGGTGCCTCCATGACTGTGCAGGACTTGGGGCCACTGGACAGTGCCTCCTGGCTTGCTCTGGGGGGTGGGGGGTGCATGTGCTTTCTGCAGGCTCCTGTTCGCATCCATCCCCAGCCGTCCTTCTGTATCAGCGGGGGGATCCTTGACATTTGTACCTTCCTCTGACCACTCCAGTACCTTCCCTGGCTTGTTTGCCCTCACCCTGTGACCCTGCTCTGTCCCTGTGGGGACCCCTTGTGATTTGGGCTGCCTGTGTTGCTGTTGGGTGGCCCATGTTCCCTGTGCTGTCAGTGGGGTTATGGGTGTCTTTCATCATGTCCTGGCCTGTTCCTGGCCCGGTCCCCTCCACTTCCTTGGCCTGGGGCTCTCCCCACACCACCGTGTCCATGATTCTGTGTGTGTTAACCTTCCCAGTGTGCTCCCCCCTTCCTTCCTTTCCCGTTGGGATGTTTGTGCCCAGGCGTGTGTGTGTGTTCTGTGTTTTGCTGTGTCCTTGGATTCCCTTTGCCTGTTGTATGTGCCTCCTCAGCTGCTCTTCTCAATCCTCCCCCTCCCTTCCTGTTTCCCTTGTGTGGGCATTGCCTTTTGGCACTTTTGGCTTCATTTTCCCTCAGTCGGCCATGTCTGCCTCCCACCCCACCCCGGTGTCTTCTGGGTGTTCTGACCATGATCTGGAATTGGCATAACGTCTGAGCATGGTCCAGCCGTCCGTTTTGTTTCCATGGTCCTGCTCCTGTCACATCTGTTTGGGGCTTTCCTGGACCGCAGGAGGGGGTTAGCCGGCTTGCCATGGTTGGGGATCCACTGTGGTGACCTGGGAGCATGTAACATCTGAAATTACCCATAGTTAGATGGACCATTCTCCCCTCTCCTGCCTGGGGGTGTCTACCGCAGACACTCAGGCATGCTTGAAACCAGCTCTATTTGCTCCCCACACAGGGGCTCTGTCAGCTCTGCCCCCCCAGTGGCCAAAGGTTAAAAGACCAAGGCAAAGCGTGGCTGCATGGAGCCTAAGGGTAGAGCCATCAAGTTTTGATCCTGCCCATAGTGAGAGCCCCCACCACGGGCAGGGTCAGTCCTGGCCACCAAAAACCTGTGCCAATGGCTGGAGCTGGGGAGGGGGTGGGGAGAGGACAGGGGGCTGTGTAGGTGTGCATCTTCACGACCTTGCCCTCCATGTTGCTCAGTGCGGCCCCGTCTCCTCCCTGACAGGCAATAGGCCACCACGCTCACCTGTAGAAGGTCCAGCTTCGGTCTGGAGTTAGGTAGATTGGACCGTCAGACATGATGGTCCACTCTACCACAGTCTGGGGTAGGCTTCCCCAGACCGTGGCAGGGCTAACTCCAGGATGTGTGCTGGCAGGGAGCCCAGCACCCATCCCAGAGTTAATCCTGCTACGGTCAGGGATAACTTTATTTCCGCCCACAGCAAACATCTGGCAGGCAGGAATAAATATGACACCACCAGGGGTGGCCAAGCTGGAGTAAGCATGGCCAGCCACTTGTGCAGCATCACGTTTGAAAATACCCTAAGTCGTAAGAAAGCACAATATTTGAGACTGTCCAAAGTCTTTACTGCTTACATTGCATGCAAGTTTAGGCAAGAGCCTTAACTTACAATTTCCATGCTTTTTGGAGCACAAGTGAATTTGTAAGAGCTTTAACTCCTCTATTAAATGGAAGGTTTGTTGATCCTAGAATTGCAGTATTTACTTGGGCTTGGTCAGCCACTGGAATAAGGGTCTAGAGAAGGGTCAGTTAGTGGTCCAGTAAATAGCTTAGAAAGGTATTTATCTAGTATATTAATTTCACAATTGTATGCAGGATTTCTTTGCCCTGTTTTTATGCTACTCTCACTTAATAGACTTGGAACCAATGCCTGATCTTACATGCCTCTTGCAGCATGCCTTCAGAATCTTCTCTTTAAGGAAATTATGCATGGAAATTCCTTTTTATGAGCTTTTACTGAAACCAGAACTCTGTATCTGAAACATATACTGCAGCAAATTTTGCCCAAAGCTTTGTCTTGGCTATATAAAGAAATGATAGGTGTGGACCAATTTCTGAATTAGCATGAAAACTCCTTTTATGTGCATATGAGAAATGCCTTTGAAACATCTTGCCAAAGGCTTTTTCATCTTCTGGTTGTTATAAGGAAACATGGTCACTCAAAAGAATTTTAAAAAACTAAAAAAAAAAAAAAGAATTGTGGTTCCACCTTAATCAGATTCACAATCGTGTTCTAATGCAATTTGTCCTGATCCATTTCTGAAGAAGACAACAATTTATGATTTACCAAGACATGAGGGAATAAATATGGGTATATAGAAATTCCCTGAGTTCTTTATTTACTATATTTTACCAGTTCATAAAAAAAACCTAATTACATTTCTGAGAAGAAGGCATTATGGATGTAATGTATATTCCTATGTAATATATCTATCTATTCCTCGGTCCAGATGTCCTGTAGTCATATTGTACTCCATTGGCAATACGCACAGTGCATTTCATATCTTGGTAGCTGTTTTTCGAATGATGATTCTTTGTTTAGCATATTTAAGACTGATCACATATTTAGGTATGTGACTGAACATGCTGCTCCCCATGGTGAAAGAATGCTGTTTGTTTAGCATGCTCATAAATTCCCCCTTAGTAAAATAGATGTGGTGCCCCAGAATACATTAATTACGCACATAACACCACACACTGAGATAGATTGGGAGACAGATATTGGGTCCATGCACATTAGAATGGGAATGCATGCGTGTGTCACCTGTGCCTTTAAAAAGATTTGACAGATTTCAAAGCACTCACAAAGAACCCATCTTTGATACCAACTGGTTGGCCAAGTCTGTTATCACCAGTCCCATTCTACAGATGGGGAACTGAGACCGAGAGGTGGTGACTTTCCAAATCCTGCCCACCGAGACTAAGATTTGAACTCAAGTCTCCACCACACTATCCACTTGACCACTTTGTCTTTCTTAGAATGTGGCCGCTTTTAGACGATCATGCTGTGCACTCGCACGGGGTTTCAAAAACCCCGCGAGGAGCAATTACACGTGACGCCACCGGCAATCGCGCACCTGATACGGCACAGCGCATTCTTTTCAGGCCGCGAATGACCTACCTCGATCAGGCTCCCGGTCAGTTCATGGCTTGAAAAGAATGTGTGGCACTGCATCAGGCGCGCGATTGCCGGAGGCGTCACGTGTAATCGCTCCTCGCGGGGTTTTTGAAACCCCACGCGAGTGCACAGCGTGATCATCTAAAAATGGCCTGAGTGTATCATTTGCAGGGATTAATTTGTGAGGAGCTTGACAGGGTTCAGCCGCAGCAATTACATTTAAGTAGGGGGCTGAGCCTCGGGAAATGTTCCCGGTAGAAGTGTACACCCTGAATTGTGAAAGACCAGGAAGAGGCCAATATTGGCCATTTCAGGGTTGGAATTGAAAGCCATAAAAAACTGGATGGTTTATTTGACTTTCATTCATGACTTTCCTACCCCCAACTCCTGCACTAGCCATCATATAGGTTAAATCACAAGAAAAGAGGCAGGTTCATCCAGTGGCTGAGTTGCTTGCCAGAGACTTGGCATATCTTTAGATGTGACGGTACTGTGGGTGGCCATACTTTGACCCACGTGGCCACCCGCAGTGCCGTCACGTCTGATCCAGCCTGCCAGATGTTCCTCCAGGCCGGATATGGGGTTTCCCTGGGCCATGGCAGTTTTTAGCCCAGGCTGTGACTTGGGCCCATCGCCAAGTCACAGCCTGGGCCAAGTGCTGCCGTGGCCTGGGGAAGCCATCTCCAGGGCTTTTCCAGGTGTGCACGATGGCCCCTCAGCAGCACAGCAGACAGGATTGTGCAGACTATGTCCGTACGTTGCCGCACCCTCTCCCCGCCACTTCCCTGGCCTCGGCTACCAACATATCTGTTCAGCAGCCAGGCCAGATCCTGCCCAGGGTGAGGGCCCTCATCTCAGCCAGGATCAAAGCATGATGATGCAGTGCACCATCACGTGTAAAAATACCCTAGGGTTCAGTTCCCTACTCTGACAAGCTCTGGGTTGGAATGCGTGGCTTCTGGGGCAGGAGCCGTGACTTCTGGGGCAGACTTGGGTCCCAGCAATTATTTTTTTAAAAAATTAAGCATTGATCTTTTGGGTCAAATATTTAGCTGACCATATAGCATTTTCAGTGTTCCAAATGCTTTACCATCCCTGTCTAGCTCACCTTCAAAACAACCCTGTGAAGTAGGTTATTATTATTTCTATTTTACAGATGGGGAACTGAGGCTGAGAGACACTGACTTCCCCAGAGCTTCTTTTGCTCATGAAAGGGGTAAGTAACATGGGTATAAGTCAGTATGTGTATAAGTGTTTTCAGAATAGGGCCTAGGATACTGGGACAATATTCTAAGTGCAGAAAGCCCTGCACTTTATTTGCATTCAAATTCTTTCATGCACAGCTTTCCCCTCCAGCATTAAGTTGTTACTGTAAAAGAAAATTTTGCTCTAAACAGAATTTTGTATAATAGATATCACGGAATGGAGACAGGTCAGAAGTGTAAATAAGCAGAGGGCTTCTGTTTAAACATTTGTAATTATTAGATGATCTTGTAGATTATGAAATCATGATTACCTGAGATTTCATAATTTATTTTTTTCTACTTCAAAGGCATGGGAGGGATTGAGGTTTATTTTTTATGCTTGTGCATGGGTGTGTGGATGGCTTCTTGGGCTTCAGCTACTATGAATGTGGAGCCTGACTCAAAGTCTGACTTCAGTGGGCTTTGGATCAGCCTTTTAATTTCATCCACTGAAGGATGAAGGTGCTGTTCATGTGGAAAGGTTGATTTTGTGTGTGTATGTGTGTGTCTGAAGAGCTTTACAAGTCGTTGGCTTGGAATGAAATAGGTGAGAATCAGTGTACAATGAAATAGTGCTTCAAAAGAGACAAATCCGAAATTAGCTTTCCTCTCCCCCCACCCCCGCTTCCTTTAATATAATTCACATTTAAATACTCCAAGTGTGAAATACAACATCTCCAATTAACATCCCTTCAATCCTTTATATCACACAGATAAAAGCAACTGGTTGACAAATTTTGTTTCCTCATCCCTGAAGCTTGTATACAAAGGTACTGGCAAAATGCAGCTCACTTGGCATGAGGGAAACTGTCTCAAAGGCAGTGCCAGCAAGGAAAGATTCAACACAGATTTTATGAGGGGTAAGTGCATTATAGCAATTACTCAATTGGCCTGATTTCTGTCAGCCTCCCACAGGAAAGAGCCAGGGAGCCAAGAGTTCTTCAGTGCATAAACAACACCTAGAATTACTCATAATGAGTCACTGATATTTGGTGTTTAGGTCTCAGGAATGAAAAGGTTTTGTTAGCTCTGCGTTTTTTTAATATGGAATGAAACCCAGAAATGTTTGTGTTAGAGCCCTTTGTGAATTCACTTCTGTCTGTCCCCAAAGGATTTTAGATTTAACCAACGGGTGAGGAACTCCTAGTTCATGGCTGTTTTCTATTTGGTCCCTCTCCAATTCCTGGATGTGGCTCATAGATCTAGTGGTGTAGTGGTAATTTTAAAAGTGCAGGAATTCTTCATGAGAGTCTACCACTCTCACAAAGCCTCACAAAGCCTCCAAGACTGCTGAGGGGGGGCTGCAGGAAAAGTTCCGGAACCCCATTCTCCTGCGTTCCTGCTCCACTACACCACTGATCTAGTCCCTAGTGAAAGAATGACCTCAAAAGGAAGGAAGTGGAGATGAGGGCATGCATTCAAGGACAGGGGATGGATCTATAGCACAGACCCATGATCTAGATCCTCTCTTTCCTTCCCCCATCCTGAACACACTTCTTGAGCATCTTCTCATCTCCCAACCGAACTCCTATCTGACCTGCTGAGTTGTAATAATTTTCAAAGTGGCCCACGTGAGGGAAAAGGTTCCCCATCCCTGATTTAATGTATGTAATAAAGTTTGATGTAACTGATGGGTAAGAAGTTCTTTCATGGTAAGAATGGATGGGAGAGTATACAGAATGAGAAGAAATAAGAAAACTGAGTTGTTTTCTTTTGATGGAAACAGATTGTCTTACATACCACCTTACTATTTTATGTACTTGCCTTGCATCTGTTAATAAAAGGTAAGCTTATTTCTCGAACCTTGCATAGATATTAGTTTATTACTTGTTTGTCACACAATATTTAGGTAAAGGGACAATGATTAAAATGGAACATTCCATTGGACAAGTATTATGCCACACAACCAAAAAGCTTCAAGTGCATCATGCGTCAGAAAATTAGGATGAGGGTTCATTTTGAGCACTCGCAATTGTTACAAGAAATTTTTTTTTTAAACGACAAGCCCCATTGTATGTCCAGCTTAAGAGATGAGAAAGTAAAATGGAGCCTGGGTTTTAGAAACTGGTCTTTCAACACTTTCTGGAAATAATATTCCTTTAAAGTTCCCCATAGCAACAAAAAAACAAGGGGTAAAAGCTGGCACGGGGTAAACACAGGTGACGGTGGCCCACTTTGGCCTGGGACCCACCAGCACTTATGTTTACATTCTGACAGATGTGAACCCAGGAGGCCTTCAGTGTGGGTAGGGCTCCTTGGAATATCTCCACAGACACAGCCTGGACTAAAGGCATCTCCAAGCGGGCCAACACAGGCTAGCACATGTGTTCAGCCCTGCCATAGCGGACAGCAGGGTGCTGGGAGCAGAGCAGGGGCGGGGTCAGCCACCAGCATGTTTGTTTAGCTCCCCGCCCTTCCCAGGGCATGTGGGGGCATCACGGGTCACCAGCCATGGGCATGTTAGTTCAGTGTCCCTCCCTGACTCTGGCCATGTTGGCTGCGGTTTCCCACCCCAAGCAGAGCGGGGGAGCTGCCATATTGCTCACAGGACTGTTTTTAAGCAAGCTCAATAATAATGGAAGGATTCACACACACAGGGAGATTATGGAATCCAGTGCTGTGGCATGAGATTGGGGCTCACGAATTTGGGAAGAGTCAAATTGCAATGGAAATGAGCAAGTTTTCAGGCCACACAGGGCCCTTCCTCAGGCATGTAGCATAGCCAGTAGAAATAATATATAAAATGAGCAAATATGGGTGGAAATAAGCAAGCTTTGGGGGCAACCCAAGCCATATGTTTGCCCTCGCCGTGGGAACTACTCCCTATTGTTTCTTGGTCTCCTGCACCAATATATAATTTCACACCTGTTTTTAAATGTCTGGCATCTCTCTCTTTCTCTCTCTCCCTCCCTCCCCACCTGCTACCTTGTCTTATCTACTCCCACCTATTCCATGCCCCCTCATATATACCTGCCCCACATTTGCTCGTTGTATATATTTCTACTGGCTACACTACATGCCTGAGTAAGGGTGACCTGAAAGCTTGCTTATTTCCACTGAAATTTGAATCTTTACAAATTCTTGAGCTCCAATCACATTCCACGGCACTGAATTTGAATACATTGTGGGTGGGTGTGGGGGGGAGGCAGGGTGGAATGAATTCAGGACTAAACTAGACACTTTTCCAGGGTGAATTTCTAGCTTGATCCCAAGCCATGTCACACCAGGCCTGCACCCAAAATTGTGGAAATTGAGGGGGGGGGGAGGGAATTGATGCGATCTGGCCCAAAGATAGCCCCACTCTTTAAGAGCATAAGAAGTGTCATACTGGGTCAGACCAATGGTCCATCTAGCCCAGCATCCTGTCTCCAACAGCGGCCAATCACGGTGGCTTGGGAGAAGCACCCAACAGGTCACAATGGGGGATCCATTCCCTGTTGTTTTCCCACAGCTTCCGTCATGTTTCCCGATCCTGTCTGGCAAATGGACCTATCTTATCTTCCAGAAACTTGTCAAAACCTCTTTGAAACTCAGCTATAGTGCTGGCCTTTACCACAGCCTCTGGCTGTAGATTCCACAACCCAATTATACACTGAGTAAAAAAATATTTTCTTTTATTTGTTTTAAACTTGCCACCCATGAGTTTCATGGAGTGTCCCCTAGTTTTATTACCTAGATGAGAAGGTAAATAACTGCTCCATTTTTATTACTTCCACACCACTCATGATTTTATAGACCTCTATCATATCTCCTCTCAGTCATCTCTTCTCTAAATGGAACAGTCCCAACCTATCAAGCCTCTCCTCATACGGGAGCAATTCCATACCCTAGATCATTTTTGTTGCCCTTCTCTGTACCTTTTCTAGTTCAGCTATGTCTTTTTTGAGATGGGGCGACCAGAACTGCACATAATATTCAAGGTGCGGTCGCACCATTGATTTGTATAGAGGCATTATGACATTCTTAGTTTTATTCTCTATCCCCTTCCAAATAATTCCTAACATTCTGTTTGATTTTTTGACTGCTGCTGTGCACTGCGCTGTGGATTTCATTGTATTGTCCACAACCACACCCAGATCCTTTACCGGAGTGGTAACTCCGAGCTTTGGACCCCGCATTGTGTACGCATAGTTTGGACTATTTTTCCCTACGTGCATCACTTTGCAATTGTCCACATTAAATCTCATTTGCCATTTAAATGCCCAGGCACCCAGTGTCGTAAGATCCTGTTGCAGTTCCTGTTTATCAACTACAGGAACCTCACACACTTGCTACCGTACCATCTGGTTCCCTGGGCACAGTTTCACCTTCAACCTGTGGAAGCAAGCCAAAACCCTCAAACCACATGGGATTCAAAGATCAAAGGTGAAACTAAATCAAAACACAACCCACTCCTATAGATAACAATTGTTGTAGCTAAACTCCCCCCTGATCAGCACAACATACCATGAAAGTTGAAAGATGCTCAAACTGCTAACCAACAACTAAAAACATCAAATTAGAAATGGAAATTGAGAGACACAAAGCACACTTACTTGAAAATTATAGGCCAATTTGTGTGTTTTGATTACAGATGCAAAAAGGGCCTTTTTGTGTTTATTTGTGTTCCAAACCTGAATGCACAACCCTACTATCAACACTCCTGGCCAGTCAGCCCAACACAGCCTGAACCCATGTGAATGCAACTCAACCAAACCCTGATCCTACACTGTTAGTCAAGTTCTCCACCTCCACCCATTTCCACGGACAAAGTATCGGGCATTGGAGTCCGTTGCTCCATGCGTGGGTGATGGGTGGAGGTGGGTTGAGTGTGGGAGCATGGACGCACCCCCACCCACTGTCCATGGCGTTCCCACAGGCAACCACCAATCCCCGACACACCCACCGCAGTGTTTGCATGGACTCCCCCTCCACCCGCACATGTATGCGAGGGAGGGGGGCGTCTGTGTGAAAATGACTACGTGTGAAAACAGACATGACAGTAGCAGCTGTGGCCCACTCTGGCCCGGACCTCATCTGCACGTCTGTGCAAACACAACCAATGTTGGCCTGGGATTGCCCCAGGGTTGTGTCAGTGGCTAGCCTGGTCTCTGACCTTGGAAAACCTCCAAGATCACAGCTGCCCGGGCTAAGGCCTGCCTGGCTGGGCCAAAATGGACCACTCCCACAGCAGGCCTGACCTGTTTGGGCCAGCAGATATGGCCTACATTGTAGACTGCCATATCTGGCTGTCATGGTTGACTGTCATTAGCTGCCATAGCTGCCCATCGTGGTAGGAAGGTGGGGTGCTGGGCACAGCATGGGGACGGGCACAGTCAGCTGGACATTTTTGTTTCCCCCCTACTCTCCCCAAGCCCCAGCCACAGGCACATTTGTGCTGTAGCCTGATGAGGCCCGGAACATGTCCATCGCAGCTTTCTGCCCCAGACTGGGTTTTTGCTGCACTGCGGTCACGTGCATTTTTACCCTGTGTTTCTATTTACCTACAAGCCAACAGTTGATATGCCCCAAATGAAGAATCATTTTTGGAAATAATGTTCCATTTCAAATGAGAGTACATAGCCAGACAAGAAGGTTTTTCATCATGGAGGACTGTGTTTGCTGTTACTACGACTAGGCAAGTATGGAAAATACGTTACCTTGTCATAAATAAAGCTGCAAGCAACACTTGCAAATTACTGGTCTACTTTGTGAAACTCATGTTGACTCAAATCCTTTTAATGACTTTCCAGAGAAATTTCAACCTCTGTCAACACCTCGCAGGTTCTGATAACTGATGTCATCATTAATATAATAAGCATCGATTTGTAACATGTTAGGATAACAAAGGGCATGCAGAACATTGCTAACAAAAGGGCTAAATCCGAGAGTCCTTACTCAACAACAATAGAAATGCCCCTTAAGTAACAACTTGGAGTACTAGAGGGTTTGGTCTAACGATAAGAAGAACTGTTGAAGATAACAGCATAATAAGACACAAAATCTACAATTGTCAATCACTGATCTGGCACCTTTCATTGCCAGGTGTTATTTGTGAATATGCGTCCTGCTCAACCAAGTACTGACTTTGATGTATACCAGCTGCAACATGAAGTCAGCAGCCATAAGCACAGGAAGGCTGCATAAATGAGGGGAACAAATGGTAGAGGAGAGTGGAGAAGGAAGACTCTTCTCTGATATATATATACAACTGCACGGTGGTGTACATGCCAAAGAAAGATACAGAATATCAGGGGACTCCTCTCACTGACACTTCATTGCTGTAGGATTGCTTTAACCCTTTTATTGCTGGGGAAGACAGGTCTGTGTTTTGGCACCAAGTGAGAATCTCCATTCCAATTCATGTCAGGATACTGGATCTAGTAGCCCCAGAGCAGCACACCTGCAAGATGAAATATCTAGTGAGTTGCTTGGGTCTTAAGCACAGAAGTGGTTAATCAAAGTTCAACATAAGACTTAAGGGGAAGCAGGGAGAAACACCATCCGCTTAAATAATATGCCAGATATCCATGCCAAAGCTTTTACCTACATTAAGTATGAGCTGGAAAGAAATCTCCAAGAGGCAGGTAATTTTCAACACCTGTGGGTGTTTTTATTAGCTACTTGCACTGAATGAAAAACCTTATGTTTCAGTGTTGGTCCATATTCCGCCAAGATGACTTCACATGAATTACCTGCACATAACTGTAAGCTGATTTTAAAACCAGTTCAAAAGAGATTGCTAACAGAGCGAGTACTCTGTGGCCAAGCCACTTGACCAAGAGGTAACCTGTGGATGGAACCAAACATGTACATCCTGCTTAATACAAATGTCTATCATGATTAAGAAATAAACAAGACTAGTTCATGGGGAATTATGCTAAGGAGTCATTTATTAGCAGGAGAAAGAAAAAAATTATTTGTCTTTAATGTATTGAGACGCAGCTTTTGCTTTATCCAGTTGCTGGGCTTGATCAAAAGCTCTGGATGTAGGAACACATTGGAGGTTTAGAGCCCAAAACTCAACACGCTCAGCTGGTGCAAGCTCTATTGAAGTTAATCGGGATTGCTTTGAGGATTGAAGCCTCATTCTTCGTATCCAGATGCAACCCTTAGGCCGTTTTTAGACGAGCACAGTGGCGACCGCACTTGTTTTCAAAAGAGCTGGCAGTGCGTTCTACACGTGATGCTGCCGCCGAAAAAGCGCATGCGCGGGCGAAGCGCATCCATTTCCGGCCGCGTATGACCAGCCTCGATCGCTGACCCGGTCAGTTCACATCTGGAAATGGATGCGCATCGCCAGCGCATGCGCTTTTTCGGCAGCAGCGTCACATGTAGAACGGACTGCCGGCTCTTTTGTAAAACAAGCGCGGGTGCTGCCGCGCTCGTCTGAAAACGGCCTCTGTCCAGATTCCATGGTATGAGACCAAGTGATGTAGAAAAGCTGAGGTACAAACATAGCCTTTTAAAAGCATCTACTAAAGAGATGCATCATTCTACCCCAGACTTGGCTACCTTTTTGCGACCTGATGACACAGTCCTGCATGTGAAAAGCTGAGTGAACAATTTCCAGTACATCATTTGTTATATGAATTTAGCTTGATAATTTATTTTTATTTCCTACCCAGGGAATAGCCGTGAAAAGGTTGTGATTGTCTCCAAAGTTGTTTTGCACGCAAATTAAGGATACATATTTTGAAAAAAGAAAAATGGCTCTACAGATTAATCATGAGGAGATCGCTGCATTTCAGAAACTTGAGCTGTGCTGCTTACATCTTGTCTACACATTACAGGAAGGGATACATTATCCCTCAATAAGCAGGGCTGGGCCAAGGTGTTTTCCTGTCCTGGGAAACACTTCAAGGGCACCACATAACTTCAGGGTCACACTGCCTGCAAATAGTTCCATTCATCTCCACCTAAGTGAAGTCAGCAGAATTTCTGCTGAAACAGAATTGTCTGCCCCTGAACCGATGGGAATTTTAATCATTTTGGGAACTTTGCTGAATTAATTTTTGTGAGACTTTTCACATTTGGGAGGAGTCTCACCCATTTGCTGCTTTCAGTATTTCTGCGGGTGTACTTTGTCATTTTCATATCTTCTGTCACTTTCATCATTTCTGGTTTCAGTCATCAAATTGACACCAAAATAAAACACAATCTAACAATGAAGAAAAAAAAAGAAAACAAGAAAAAATGCAATGGATTTTTAAAAAATTTAAAAATAAAAAACAAAAGCTGAAAGCGTCAACAACAATGGAAATTATGAAACGAACATTTCTGGAAGTACCAAATGTACCAAAAGTACTAACATTACCAAAAAATGTTTCTAAATGGGAACCCGAATGAATCATGGCAAAACCCAGTACATTTCTGCATCATTGGCAAAGTGACAAACCAGCAATTTTCATTTAAAATATTGTTTACCACTATAAACCTTTCCAGCTCTAAGAAGAATATAGTCTTTAAAAAACTAAAATTCCCACTTATATTAAAGGTACATGCAGATTGTCATTAGCCTCTTCAGTCAATGCAAGTATATGAAATCCCCATGGAAGCTGTGTATGGCTAAGTATTAATCTCTTAGTGTGTCCCCCCACTTTGTTTCAGTATGTTTAGTATATAGATTTCAGTAGAAGAATACTATGGTGAAGACTAGTGGATTATCCCTGCAATATATTGTCCGATCAAACAGCTTCCTAAGTACATGTGTCCTCTGCCCATGTACACCACAAAAATATTGAAACACTTTAAATATTGATTAATTGATAACTCTTTACATCAGGCTGTATAATTTATGGCACTTTTCACTTACTGTGCTGGCAGTGTAACAGGCATAAAAGATTGTCTTAGGTAATAAAAATGGAGGTGTGCTAGTCTTCTGTCATCTGTGGTCATGAGAAACATGGAAAGTAACCGAATTTGAGAGAATGGATACTGATGTCACTCTCCGAATGAAGAAATTCCAAATGACCTTCATTAAGACACGGGCCTCAATCTTACCAGGTGAGGCTGCTCAATACAGACAAATGAACTCTGCCCCACTAAAGCAGATGCACTGGCTACTACAGGGAAGTGTAATACCTGCCTGAGCTTGCTCTAAGTGGCTATTAGCAGAGAGAAGTTCAGAGTCACCATGTTGCAGGAGGGCTGGCTGGCTGGCTGGCTTGCTTGCTTTCCAGTGTGGAAGCTCCCCAGAGGAGATATGGCAAAGGACTCTTTGCTGCCACACAGCTTCTGAGATGAATCAATGGGTTTGTGGATGGGTGTTCACAAGAAGGCTAGGGAATGGAGCAGAGAGAGGGAATGGAGCAGGAGAGGGGTAGAGGTGTAGCAGGTAGCTCATTTCCTATCAATGGGTAATCTCTGCATTTTGGGGCACCCCCAGTGGGCACCAAGCGGGTTTTATCCGACCCCCATTGGGTGCCCAGATGCTCAAACATGCAGGTCTTTCTGGAATGCCCTTTCCCCACGTGCTCCCTAGACTGACTCACCTGCCTAGCTGTGCCACTATTCCCACCTCTTCTCTTGGCCCACTGCTTAGCTGATCTAGGCAGTACATCACAGTCCCTACAGTGCTCCAGGCATCATCTGGCATGCATGACTCATGTGCAGTCTGTGCGCACCCCTGCTATGGGGACTGTGGCGCATCACCCGGCTCTGCTTAGAAGCGGTCAGAGGAGAAGCAGGAGCAGCATCACAGTTGGGTGGGTGAGTCAACCTGGGGAGCGTGTGGGGTCAGAATCTTCCTGGGGCATTCCAGGGCCCTCCCGGGGTTGACTCACCTACCCAGCTGCACTGCTACTCCTGATGCTCCTCCGGTCCCATGCACACCCCTACTATAGGGACTGTGGCACGCTGCCCAGCACGCTGAGCAACAGGGCAGGCTGGGAAGAGCACCAGGAACAGCGGCTGGAGCAGCTGCAGGAGCAGAGGAATAGTCAGGTGGGTGAGTCAGCCTGAGAGGGGCGGGCACATGGGAGTAGGAGCTTCTCGGGGCATCTCACATTATTTGCTCATCCTGTTTTAAAGTGAAAAACTCATATGCCTTTATACGTATTGGTCAGTTGTGTGTGGATGTGGTTTTATTGGAATTTATTGCTACTTCTTCCATTAAGCTTTGCTGTAATCCTGCAGCATTTCTTCATGTTGTGGAAAAGTTTTATATGGAACAAGACATTTCTCATTGGGAGAAGCCTCACTACCTTAGTCTAAAACATTTCTTGGTATTTTTGTCTCCTTTAATTTTGTATGTAACATTATCAGCCCCACTCTCAAAAATACATTTCCTGGGGTTTTGGTATTTAAAAAACCCCTTTCATTTCACCCTGAATGCAGTGCTCAGGCAGTGGCAGCTGGTGGGTTTTGATGTTGGAGGGGCACTGGGTCAGTAAGGCCGGCGGGCCTAGGGGTGGAGCCAGGGGGATGGTAGGTGGAGCCAGGGGGACAGTAGGCCAGTGGCATGGCATAACCCAGCAGCAAGGAGTTCCCAGGGTTAACATCGGATGGAAGAAAACACAGTCTACATGCACATCAAGCTTAAAATAAATAATTTATAAACCC
>QEPC01007433.1:2810286-2856667 GCA_003113815.1 Sphenodon punctatus | reverse complement strand
AGTGATTTAGTTTTAGTGTTTGTAGGAGTAGGTCTGTGTACTTATTAGATAATCCATTTAGTTCATAGCATTTAGAATAGTTAATAGCAGTTAGATTTAGTGTAGCTATATATATATAATATTAGATTTTTAAAAAATCCAATATAAAAACAAAAAAACCAAATAAAAAGCAAAAGAAAACCATATAAGACCCAATAAAAAACAAAAAACCCATATAAAAAACAAAAAAACACCCATAATAACACTTCCCGAACAGAACAGCCAAACGGCCTAACCGAACGGCCAGTTCGGACAACCGAACCGAACAGCCGAATCCGAACTCGGCGAACTAGCCGAACTGCCGAACCAAACAGATGAACTGAATGCAGCCGAACTGAATGGCCGAACCGCATAGCTGAACCGAACGCAGGCGAACCGAACGGCCGAACCCGAACCGCGATATGTTCGCCCATCCCTAGTCAATTGCCATTGATGGGGTCGCCATCCTCTGTGTCCCCCAGACCTGTAGCTTGGACTTCATTTTTGACTCGCACCTTACCTTCAAACCCTACATTGACTCCATGGCCAAATCCTGCCACTTCTCCCTCCACAACATTGCTAAGATCTGCCCATTTCTGTCTGTCTCCTCTGCCAAAACTCTCATCCACGCCCTAGTCATCTCACGCCTCGACTATTGTAACCTCCTCCTCGCTGGCCTTCCCCGCTCCTACCTTTCTTTCCTTATCTGTGTTCAAAATTCTGCTGCCAGGATCGCTTTGATCACGTGCCCATCGTTTTGATCACGTGCAACCTCTCCTCTCCTCTCTCTGCTGGCTTCCACTTCCTGAGCGTATTCTGCATAAGCTCCTTGTCTTCACCTAAAAAGCCCATCACAACCTCACTCCCCCCTACCTCTCTGCCCTGATCTCCCTCTGAACCCCTGCTTGAGCACTCCGCTCCTCCTCCATCCCCTCCCTCACCCTCCCACGCCTCGCCTGCTCCCCCAACCACCTTTGTCCCTTCTCCCTCGCTGCCCCGCACACCTGGAACTGCCCATGTCCACCTTACCCCCACCCTCCATGCCTTCAAGTCCCTCCTCAAAACCCACCTCTTCCGCTCCGCCCTTCTGAACTCCTGCTAAGCATCCCCACCCAGGATTATCCTCCACCTGTTAACTGCAATTTATTGTAACCAAGCTAAGAATGTGTACCTGAGCTCTCGCATCCTCATGAATGTTGCATCCCTTGTCTCACCCTCTGTTTTCCCCTTCCCTGTCTCCCCTCCCTCTGTCCTTAGATTGTAAGCTCTTGAGCAGGGTCCATGTCTATCTTATTCTTTGTAAGTGCCAGGTACATCGCTGGTGCTATATAAATGCTAATGCTAATAATAATAATAATAATAATAATAATTATTATTATTATTATTATTATTATTATTATTATTATTAGGCAGTCTCATAAACAAGGTGGCTAAAGTTTCAATCATCATTATAACTGGGCAGTGAAGCTTAGATCATGGGTGCAGTATGAAAGTACATGAAAACGACTCAATGAAATCATTTTAACCAGCTCAATGTCCGTGCTTTTCCAGATCACCTCTAGACAATGGAGAAATAGAACGTGGTTGAAAGAAGGCACTGAGTGGGAGGCACCCACAGTCTTTTCCAATTCAATCAGTATGCCTGTTAGCAATTAAAAGCTGTGATTCATGGAGCAATTATAGGGTCATATCCTGCCATCAATATTTACATAAAACTCCCATTCACTTCAATGAGACTTTAAAATGAGGAAGGATGTTGTCCATAACCTGGGTCATAAAAGCAAAGCTCTCTCCTTTCCTTTAGAAAACCTCTGTTTCCTTCCCCTCTTTAGCCTGTTCTCCCTATTATTTTATTTTGGAGTAAGCTAGTGCTGTAGTGAATACTGGGTTTCATATTAACAGATTTTATTTGTTTTTTGGATGGACCTCTGAATATCCCAGTGATATCCATTACTACAACAGATATTTGCATATCCATCCCCCCAAGCTTTTTCGTTAGTCCGTTTATTCGGTTATTCAATAATCTGGATGTTCAGATTCTTGGCTGTTCAGTTACTGCATTCCCAGCTGATATGCATGAACACATAGACAAAATGAATTAACAAAACAACTGAATAATGGACTATATGAACAACCAATAACCAAAAATCCTCCAAAGAAAACCCCCAAAAGAAAATGGATATGCAGCAAAGAGGGAGCTGAGTAGCAGCAGTTACCTATTTCAGCAGATATTGTTTGAATCGGGCAAAATAAATGGATTGGATATTTGCTGCAGATGTTTATTTCAGAACTAGAATAAGTTGTATCTTTATTTTTCAGACTCTGTTGGGTAATTTCAGATGTGATGATACCACGGTCAACCACAGTGAACCTCGGTCAATCCCATGGCATGGCCAAAGAGCCATGAACTTCTGATCAGCAGCATCCAGATGTTCACCACAGTCAATTACCTGCAGGGGCCAAAGCCAACCACGCTTCCGGAGGTCGGGATGGGACCATCCCCGTAAGCATGGTGAAAGCAACTCCCACTGGGAAACCACCAAAAGTAATAACTGAACACCAACCACCAAGCAGAATCAGAACGAATCATCCCCAGCCATGGCAACAGCATGCAGCGTCGCTGCCAGGCAATGCGCAACACAGAGACCAGGGAGGGAGATTTAAAGGGCACACAGCATCAGGAGAATGTGGCGGGATGGAGCATTATGGAAGGGAGAGGAGAGCGGAGGGCGAGCGAGGCAGGGGGGTAGATGAATGGTGGAGGGCACAAGGGGCCCCGTATGGACAATAAACATGAGGTGTAGCTACAACAACAGCTGTATTGTCTGCTTCATGGTAACAGGAAGGGGACAGAGGATCAGCTCGCCTTCCAGCTGGTGGGTACCTCCATACAGCACCCCTCCCCTGGTGCACCTGTGCTCCCATCCTGGGGGCTCATGGCCCAAGCCCACATTCTCCCATCAGTGCGATCCACAGCTGGTTGCCTGTTGTCATCACCTCCCTGCTATCAGTGTTTGCTGGACATTCTGTGTGCTCGGGTCCTGCGGATGTGCTGGGTCCACTCCCCACACATCACTTTCTAGCCATGCCTTATTGCAGCCTGCGGCCTTGTCACGTGTCCTTGGAGTGCCCCTGCTTCCCTCCCCAGCCCACATGGCATCGTGGGGCCTCTCATTCCTTGCTGCTTAGACTCTCTGCCCACTGGACCACTGCTGGCAGTGCTGCCCCTGGGCTCTTGTGCCCCGGATTTCCTGGCACCTCCCATAGCTGGACATTCCGGGAGATCATGGCCCTTTGTGACCTGTGGCATTCCCCGGCTGTGCAACTGCTCCTGTGCTGCCTGGATACCTTCTCTGATGCCTATGTGAGTCTGAGCTCTGGGCTTTGCTACTTCGGCTATGAGGTGAGCGGTAGCGCCTGCCAGCTCCATGCAGAGGCGCTTGGCCTCCATCCCTTTCCTGATGGGTGCATTCAAGAGATGAGGTGCTCACATGTGGCATGGTCCATGGTGGAGACTGTGTCCACCATCTCGGTGTGTAGCCTGGCCAGGTTCACGACCTGTCTGGAGGAGGGGAGCCCTGTCCTGGCTGTTTCCTTCTTCTGCTGCATCCACGGGGCACGTGGCTACCAGCGGTCGCGTGGGGCAGTCTATTACCACCTGTTGGAGCTTGAGCACCTGCCATGGCCCCCTGCTGATGACTATAACTTGTCAAGGCCCACCAGACTGGAACTGGTGGCGCTGGCTGCTGTGTGGTCCCTTGCTGATGTTCAGGTGGGGCTCGCCAGGCCAGATCCATTCAAGGCCTACTACCACATTGCCCACCACATGGCAGGACTGGGCTGCTGATGGGGCATGCTTCAGTGGCCCCACTATGTGCATCTGGTGGGCCAACTGGTCCCAGCCCCCTTCATGGCCCCCTACAGCTGGCTGGGAGGCCTCCTGTGTCTTCGGTGTCGTGGAACAGCCCTACCATGTGCTATCAGCACCTCCCTGCTGGCTCGGGCACTGGCCACAGGCTCCACGCTGATCCAGCCTCACGGCTGTTCTGGCTAGTTCACTTGCCTCCAGTCCACTCGCCTGTGTCGCTGTGCCCCCTCCATAGGCACCCCTGTCCTTCACTGCCTGTGGTGTCCCTCTCCATGGCTGACCCTCCCTTTGGCTGATTCCTGATGCCTATGACCTCTATCGGCTCTCCCCTTGGTGTCTTCCTCCCTTGCCTGGCTGCCCGCATGCCTGTGTCCATGCCCTGCCCCCCCCCCGGGTGCTTCCATGACTGTGCGGGACTTGGGACCACTGGACAGCACCTCCCAGATTCCTCTGGGAAGGGGGGGGGCCTGCATGTTCTGCCTGCAGGATCCAGCTCACATTCATCCCCAGCCGTGCTTCTGCATTACTGAGGGGGATCCTTGCCATCTGGACCTGCCTCGGACTGCTCTGGTGCCATCCCCATCTTGTTTGCCCTCCCCCGTGACCCTGCTCCATCCCAGTGGGGATCCCTGTGACATTATTATTATTATTATTATTATTATTATTATTATTATTATTTTATTTATTAAGCTTTTATATAGTGCAAGCAATGTACCTGGTGCTTTACAGAGATTAAGATAGACGTGGTCCCTTCCTGAGAGCTTACAATCTAAAGACAGAGGGAGGAGAGACAGGGAAGGGGGAACAGAGGGAGGGACAAGAGATGCAACATTCATGAGGATGCTGTTGGGTGGCCCGCCCTGTGCTGTCAGTGGGGTTCTGGGTGCCTTTCACCATGTCCTGGACTGTTCCTGGCCTGGTCCCTTCCCCTTCCTTGGGCCGGGGCTCCCCCCATGTCCATGGTGCTGTGTGTGTTGACCTTCCTGGTGTGCTCCCCCCTTCCTTCCTGTCCCATTCGGGTGTGTTTGTGCCTGGGCATGTGTGTGTGGTCTGTGATCTGCTGTGTCCATGGCTTCCCTGTGCCTGTAGCATGTGCCGCCTCAGCCACTCTTCTCCCTCCTCCCCCTCCCTTCCCATTTCCCTTGTGTGAGCATTGCCTGTTGGTACTTTTGGCTTCCTTTCCCCTCAGTCAGTCATGTCTGTCTCCCGCCCCGGTGTCTTCTGGGTGTTCTGACCGTGGTCCAGAATCGGCGTACTGTCTGTTGTGCTGCCCTGGGCCATGGTCCATCCATCCATTTCCTTGCCGAGGTCCCTCTCCTGTCACATCTGTTTGGGGCTTTCCTGGACCACGGGAGGGGGTTAGTCAGCTCTCTATGGTTGGGAATCCACTGTGGTGACCTGGGAGCGCGTAATGTATGAAATTACCCTGTTGTCTCCAGTGAGGCATGCAAAGGGAGCACAGATGTGAATGCCACCTGCCATTTGAGGAATAAGATCAGAAAATATTATATGAAAAATTCCTCTTGCAAACCTACTGACGTCAATCAGATCAGATGGGTTCAGCTAAGAGCAAAAATTGGCACAGTCCATTGATGATGATGATGATGATGATGATGATGATGATGAATAATAATTAATATCCTGCCCTATCCCAAAGCCTCAGGACAGCTTATGACTAAAAAAAATATTAAAGCAACTATAAATAAATCACACATATAAAAACCCCAGCTTTATCCTGATTTACAACAGGGAAATATATATAATATTTTAAAGCTGCATAGAGAGGCCCAATGTTATAATTAGGGCTGATACAAGCAGTTAAATTGCTGTTGATGAGGAATTTCACCATATCAGGAACCAGGATCGATTTCCCAAACATTTCCTGATACCAATGTGATTTCTCAGTTCTCTTAGGGTAATTTCAGATGTTACAAGATCACGGTCAACCACAGTGAATCCCCTGTGGTGGCCATTATTCCCATAATGTCTGATGTGAGTTCCGCCAGATGTTCACCCCAGTGAACCTCCGGTGGGAATCACATTGACCATGATTCTGGACCTCCAGTCGCCCAGAGGCCCAGAATCATGGTGGGATCGGGCCACTTTCCAGAAAGGGCCAAAGGTAACGTCTGCTACCTTCAGCCCTGCCAGATCATGGTCCCAACCATGGGATGGGTTTGGGCACAGCAGCCAGATTGGCCACTGTGCCTGCCCCTCTCCTGGAAGGCGGGCAGCCGGGGGAGTGGGGGGGTGGGGCTGTGCAGCCACACGTCGCACCACGCAGCCCCACCCCTTTCCCATGCAGCCCTGCCCCCTCCCATATCCCCCTCCAGAATCAGCCTGGCACATCTAAAGGACTAGGGGTGGGAATTCCGGATCTACTGGTATCCGATACTGCTGGTATTTTGGTGTACCGGCAGTATTGGATTAACCCGGTAATCTGGCTAAAATTACTGGATTCCCCCGTACCGCTTTTTTTACTTTGCAGCCATTCAAATGAATGGCCGCAATGTAACCCCCCCCCCCCACTTTCCCTCCCCAGTCCAGGCTGCGCGGGTGGAAGGGGGGACACCCCCCCCACCCTGCCCAGCCTGGAATTAAAAAAACAATTCCCCCCCCCCCCGAAGTCCCTGCTAGTGCTGGCTCTTGTTCTATGTTGTTCCCTGTGCTTTGATCAATCTGCAACTGGATTGCAAATTACTAAAGGAATCTATCAGCTAGCCAATGAGTGACAAGGAAGTAGAAGGGGAAATGGAGTGAAGAAATGCAGTATTGCATCAATATTACTTCTCAGGATTTGAAATGGATGGCAAAGCGGTAAACAGAAAAGCAGTAAATGGTATCTCGGTAAGCATAAAGTTGTTAAAAAAAGAAATTAAATGATGGTCAAGACATTACTGAGTACCAAGAGATTCTCAATTCAACCAAGATGGTATCAGGAACCAGGATTTCAATGAGATTTCCTATTTTGCTGGAATCTTGTTTCAGTCCTAAAACTCAGTCTTTACAAGAGGATCTGTGATCCTACATGCAGTTGGAGGATCAGGGCTTTGATGTGAAAAACTAGGCTTCTGATTTGTAGATATGACCACCTTTTAAGGCCTGTGTTATTGCTTAAGACATCAAGCACAAAATGGGTCAATTTTTGCTCGGATTCTATGCAACTCTATGAGACATTTCGAACTTTGTGGAACAATAACAAAGGCACACGTAGGCCCATAGCCACAATTGGGGATGGGGGCTCAACTCACCCCTGCCAATATTTTGCCTCTTCAAGCTCTTCCCCAACCTCTGCGTGAGGCAATTCATAAATCATGTAAAACAAAAGGAATTGACACAGGAGTTTAGCAACATAGGAATGAAGTTGCTCTTAACCCACGCATGATGTGTTTTAGTGCACGGACAATTAACTACAGCTTTATTGACTGTCTATATGTGAAATGTTGGATTCAGAGAAGTTGGGGTCCTGGGGAAAATAGTGGTGTTGGCCTCCTCTAACACAGGAATATATGATGGATGCAGACAGACTCACCCCATTAGAAAAAGGAAATGCTACTATAATTTATTTTTGCTGTTCACTCAAACCGAAGAACCCATTTAGTTTTTGGTGATTGGGGTTTTTTTTGTGTTTTTTTGTTATTTGGCTGATTGGATATATGATTATTCGGTTACTTCATTTTGACCATGTGTAAACCCATATATTACAGTTTATTCATGGGCCTCATGTGTTGCCCCCCCCCCTCCTGAATCACTGTGGGATCTCCATAGGCCAAGGCTCCCTGAGTCTGAGCAGGCTCTGTGATCCCATATTTAGACTAGTGCTTCTCACAATCATGTTGTCATTTCGGGTTTATTTTTGGACTCCATTCTTGGACCCAACACATGGGCCCCTGGACATTTTCAGAGTCTTCAATTTCCTGGCTTATGGCACGTGATAATAGTATAATTCTCCCCACCCACCCCCACCCCTGAACTTTTACACCTCCCTCCCTTCCATCAGAGTCTGGCTACGGGCATGGACAAACTGCTCAGTTTTCCTAGCATAAAATCAGATACTGCTTTTTTGCTTGTCTTCCCTCATTGCTGAAATGCAGTTGCACATCACTGACTTGGTAATAGTAACTTGAGGGAATATATTTTAGTTTCCTTCTCTAGCACAAAATCAAGTATGTAAAAGAATCCTTTTATTTATTTATTTTTAAAATCATCCACCTCCCCCTGACATCTTTTCTTTTCCCCTCTCCTGTTCATGGAAATATTCTAGTTGATGTAAGGATAAAAATCTGCTGCCAAGCGTTAGCTGTTTTAAGGTGTATTCCTCTCCCCTACTGATTTCCCCTTTGACCTTTAGTGAGCCAGGGACATTCCAGACTCCATTTGTACTCTATTTTCTGGTCTCTTCCTGACTGTGCGCTCAATGTTTCCCCAGCAGATTAATGACAGCTAATAATATCTGATATATCTGGACATTGCCACATAATGAGTTGCAGTCCCACTGGGTCTCTGAAGTGTCACCACTAACAAATTCACCAGATCTGCACATAATTAGCATGTAAAGGGAGTGATCACGCAGTAAATCTGTAGGGGAAGATGGATAGCTTGGGAGAAAAAAAAAAAGGAAAAAAAAATCTGTCCTTAATACTCCTTACTAAATGTATGTTTCTTGGCATGAATATTTTCTTGATAACAAACTGTGGACAGGTTACTTTTACAGTAACATTATTCCTTCCATTGCTGATAGGCAGAATTTCATTATGCCACTGCTAATGTTACAATATTTCTGCAAAATGTCACCATATGCAAATCAGGAGAGGTTAGGGTTTTCTTCTTAGTTTTCTTTTGAGATGCGCGTGGCCTGATTTCCTTCTGCTGCTGGTCTACAGGCTCACTGGCAAGGAACAATTGTGTGGAAACCAAATAAACAACACTAGATCTTCAATGATAACCTAGCATGGCCAGATGAGAACATGGAAACTGAAAGCCTGGTCCAGTGACCACCAAAATTAACACAAAGGTTCCCATTGACTCCAATGAGCTTTAAACAGAGTTGTGCTCATATTACTAAAGGCAAACATACAAAGGTCTAACCCAAAATGGCCGGGGACAGGTTGGGGCTGCTGCTGATATACTGGGCACCTTCCTGTGCAGCTGCATATCTACATGCTTTAGCAGAGCTGGTGTCGGAGGTGGTCTTGCACTCCCTGAGGATAGTGGTCCTGGGGGACTTCAACATGCACACTGTTGCCGGCCTTCAGGGTGCAGAGCATGGGTCTGTCTCAGGTAGTGGTCAGCCTAACACATGTGGGGGACACACACTGGATTTGGTGTTTTGCACTGGCCTTGAGGAGGGGGATCCATTGCTGGGGGAAGTGGGGGAAGTTTCTTTGATTCCCTTGTCATGGACAGATCATTACCTCCTACGGGCCTTCCTCCTGGTGCACGTCAACCCTTGGAAAGGTACAGGGCCTGTTCAGTTGGTCCTCCCCCAGAGACTTATGGAACCAGAGAGGTTACAGAATGCCCTGGGGGGATATACCCTCTGACCTTGATGGCTGATCATTCAGTGACCTTGTAGCCTTCTGGAATACGTTGCTGGCCAAGGCCATTGACCGGTTGGCTCCCAAGTGTCCACTCCCAGAGCATCAGCAGCACCGGTCCCCATGGTTCATGGAGGATCTGTGTCAGCAAACAGTAGAATTGCAAGATAGTAGAATCAAAGAGTTGGAAGTAACCTCAGAGGTCATCTAATCCAGTTCCTGCTCAATGCAAGAAATCCACGCCTACAGCATCCCCAACAGATGTCTGTCTGTCTTAAAACCTCCAACAAAGGAGAGCCCACCACCACCACCTCCCTAGGCAATATGTTCCATTGTCAAACAGCTCTTACCATTAGGATGTTCTTCCTAATGTTTAACTGAAATCGACTTTTTAAAAAAAAAAATGGGGCCGTTATTTCTAGTCTTGCCTTCAGGGCCAACAGAGGACAAGTCTTTTCCATCTTCTGTATGACAACTCCACAAGTATTTGAAGACTGCTATCATGTCTCCTCTTACTCTTCTCTTCTCTAGGTTAAACATACCCTGTTCCTTCAAACTTTCCTCATAGGACTTGGTCTCCAGAACCCTTAGTATCTTTGTTACCCTCATCTGAACCCACCCCAGTTTGATGACATCCTTCTTAAAGTGTGGCGCCCAGAACTGGACACAGTACTCCAGATGAGGTTTGACCAGTGCAGGATAGAGTGGAAGTATTACTTCTTGTGACTTGGAAACTAATGCGTCTATTAATGCAGCCTAAAATTACGTTAGTCTATTTTGCAGCTGCATCACACTGCTGACTCATGTTCAGTTTGTGATCAAATACAGTCCTTATATCCTTTTCAACGTACTGCTGCCACACCAGGTATCACTCATCCTATACTTGTGCATTTGATTTTTCTTACCATTGCAAAAAATTCCCGCCACTCCCCTGTAGCATCTGAAAGCAGACTTATTCTTGACAAATCCATGCTGGCTTTTAGTAATCACAGCATTGTTTTCTGGATGCTTATAGATGTTGAAACAAAAACTGAACGAGAACAGTCCAAAAGAGCAGGCAGTGAAGATCAACTGCTGTCTCTTTTATACAGCTTTCCTGCAGCAGCAAAGTATTGACATTTCTTAAATCAGATCAGATTCCCCTGTTCTTGTCAGTATTCCTGCTACTTTCAATTTTATTAAAAGTCAGTTTTATTGAAAGTCTCACAATATTTATTTATTTGGATTTTTAACCTCCCCTTCCTCGAAGGTTCAGGGAGGTTGACATAAAATATAATAGATAGACAAGTATGCCATGTGCAAAAAAATGAAACCTGTAAAAATATAAATATGAGATTCCTATTAAAGCCATTCTTCAAACTCTATTGCCACCTGCTAAAGACCTGATCAAATCAGTAGGTTTTACGTTGCCTTCAGAAAATGCTTTGGCTTCAAGCTTTGGCAAACCTCCAAAGTTGTGCAGCAGTCACCAAAAATGTCTCTCTCTCTTCATGCCCTTGCTGTGCAGTCTTGGTGCAGTGATGATTTTGGTTTAGCAGAATTTTGTTTTCTTTGGGAAAGTGTCTGGTCCTAATGGTTGTGGAAGGACACTAGAAAATGCAAACCCTAAATTCTCAGAAACCAGAGGGAAAATAAAGATAAGCCCGATAAGCTCCCAATTTTCTAAGTTTTGGTGTGTCCCTCGTGTAAACTCTATGTAAACAGCACTTCTGTTTATTCAAATTCCTAGTTGTCTGAATGTTTGGATATCCCCATAGGTCATTTAGACAACTGGGAATCATAGAATCTTAGAGATGGAAGGAACCTCAGAGGTCATCTAAGTTCACTGTATTCATATGTATAGCATGGCACATGGATCCCGCCTGCACGTATACCCACACAGAAACCTTGCGCACCTCAATTGCGGGCACACTAGTCTGCTGCACTGAGACCGTGCTCATGTTCATGGAGGCAGGGGTGCACACGGGATCCACAGGCCACCGGATTGACCCCACCGTGGTAGAGTGGATACAGCACTGGACTTGAAAGGCCAGGGTTCAAATCTCACCCTACTCAATAAACTCACTGGGTGGCCTTTGGCAAAAGTCACAACCTCTCAGCCTCAGTTCCCCATTTGGAAAATGGAAATTTGCGTGTGTCTGTCTTTCACTGTGTATTCCCCTCATCCTTGCCCATCATAGATAGTAGGCCCTCCGGGCAAGGATCTGTCTCCAAAAATCTATGATTGCAAAGTGCTGCATATGCCTAATAGCACTATAGAAATGAGAGGTAGTAGTATATCCGTTTTTGAGTATATCTAGCTTTTGTGTGTCTGTGTGCGCACACACACACATACACATACACACGTGTGCTCCTTAGGAGTAGAAAATTATTTTTTCTTAGAAATATGTATGAGTATATATAGATATGTCTATGTATATCTCTAATGTATCTAAGTACCCATCTATCAATCTATTTTTCTATCAAGGGACTGACTTACAACTCTTGAATGCTTGGTGTTTCCAATGCTACTTTTTGAACCAAAAAAATTAAAGAAATCCCCAGAATCCATAACCCCTCCATATGAAATCACTCATATCATGTATCATGATTCCTGCTGTTTCATAACTTTCTATGCAGCCTTTATTTTAAGTTGGTAGCTCTCCAATTTCTCCATTCAGTTACTTAGGGCGAATTCACACGTGCAGCAATTATCTGGATTTTTTAAAACTGGTTCTCAATAGTTCGCTGTTAACAAGTCCTGTTGCATTCACATGCATGCCATACCATTTTTAAGTACAGCGAAATAATGCATTCAGACCTTCTTGTAGTGCGTGCTTACCTGGCTGCTCAGTGCGGTTCAATTACAGGAAGTGGCCTGTGGGGAGCCAGAAGGTTGCTACTTTGTAAACAACATTCTTTGAGATGGCTCTAAACATTCTCACAACACACAACCTTCCAGCCAACATGGATTTTTTTTCCTTGTATGTTTAGAAAGGGTTGGAAGGAATGGTCATTCTGAAGGGTAGAGTGCTTTTTATACTAGAGAAGCTGAGACCATCATGTGGTCTATTATTTGAATAGGGTGAACATGCACAACCCAGTTATGAGAATGTTCAGAGCCAACTCAAAGAACGTTGCTTTCAAGGTAGCAACCTTCTGCTTTATCTCGCAGTCCGATCGGAGGGGGTGCCCCCTGCTTTCCTGCACGGGACTTCTAGACTGGGGGGCGGGGGGGGGGATCAGGGAGTAAAGAGGGAGAGCCTGAGGCTGCTGGAAAGAAGCCCCTCGCATAGTGAGGCGCGCTGCTTCTCTCCCTGGTTTCTTTCTGGTATCCCGCTGCTGCTACTGCTGCAGCACTACGGCAGAGGCAGAGGCAGATGATTGAAAGGGACGGGAAGCATGGAGGGGAAGAACTTTTTTGGGGAGAAGCTGGCTGCAGCCTGCACCCAGCGAGACAACTACAGGTCTCCAGCTGGTCTCACTGCTTCCGGTAGGGGCAGGAGTAAAACAGCGCACTTGGAAGCATGGTTGCATTCACATCAGAAAAGATTTCACACCAGTTAAAACCAGTACGATGTTGCTTTCACACTGCTGTTAAGTGCGGATTTATTGAAAACGGACAGCAAAAAGGTAGGTTTGAGTAGCTTTGAAAGTCGGATTTCTTTAGTGCGATATTGACCGCATTTAATCGAATTTATGTGTTCAGACATGCATGAAACATTCGTTTTTTAAAAAAATTCGCAAAAATCAGAACGTCTGAATCCCTCCTGTGTGCAAAGGTTCACTGTTGTTAATTCCCTTCTTTGCACAACACCCACCCACCCCCAAAATAAAACAAATTGTAGATATTATGCTTTTTAACAAATCTCAAAATGTTCAGCTCCCATCAGGGCAATGTCAAAACACAGGCTTAATGATAATTAACGGATAATGACTGATAAGCAGTAATTAGACAGATGACTGTATAAATGTGCCATTCAGTTCACGGGATTTCAGTCTTTTTTTTCTTTTCCTGTGCTTTTTTTCTTTAAAATTTTTGGGCTGTTTTTACACTGACGTCACCCACCTAGGAACACCCATGAACACCTGTCGGATGGGTAGGAGAGTGTCCATGTAAATGACAATGGGTGAATGTGTGCGCTCCCACGACCCACCGACCTACACCCATCTCCACCCACAGAGCAACCGGGAAGAAGCCGGCATGCTCTGTGGGTGGAGATGGCTGTTCAACACCCAACCATCTGTGTAAACGGCAAAACACACACACCCTCAGGAAAGGTCCGCCAAAAACCACCGAGACATGGCTAGGGAGACCCTGCAGGAGCCCACAAGCAGACACACCCACTGGGGGTCACATAGAACACCCACCCAAGAGCCCTTAATGGAGAAGCTCCTCAGGACATGGGTGCACCGGCTCCCAACATGTCAGGCAAAGCATAAGACAAAACCAAGGGAGTCAGCACTATGACACACGTGGGAAGGGGCAGGGTAAGTGGAGGGACCCCAGGATGCCCAGGGGAGGGGGGTCTGGGGCAAGAACACTGGGGAGAGGGGGGGCAGGATGGCTATTGACAGCACACCCTTCCCAACACAGGGCAGAGGATGCAATACAGCCCTGGGCATCATCCACATCCCCACCCCCAACCACAGCCACAGGGTCCAGGGAGGAGAGCAATCTGGAGAAAAAAGTAAGAGTGAGGGCACACACCCACCCAGGGGAGGAGGGGCAGAGCCGACAAGCCCCAAGCACATGCCGGGGAAACCCTGGGTGGGCAGCTGACAGCTACACCATTCCCCCTCCATGAGAGAGCACCCAGACCCAGGAGCAAAGCACCACCAGGAAGACAGCCAAGGAGGGCCTCCATGGCAGTCAGGTAAAACAGTAGGAACCCTGTGGGAGGAGGGGGGGCATGGAACACCCCACAGAAGCCTCAGGGGTGCAGCAGGTCAACAGCTCACCCCCATGCCCGCCTCCAACAGGAGACCATCTGCTCCACTGCCACAACAGCCACCCTGCAGGCCCCAAGCCACCAAGCTGGATGACCTCCCACACATGGAACCCAAAAGGGGAAACCCTGGTCCAGGCAGGATATCCTGGACTTCATACACGTCGTGGGGGTGGGGCGAAAAGGTCCAGTACCACCTGGTGCACAACTACAAGACCAAACAAGTCTATGAAGCC
Organism: Sphenodon punctatus; assembly: GCA_003113815.1. Classification (NCBI taxonomy): domain Eukaryota; kingdom Metazoa; phylum Chordata; class Lepidosauria; order Sphenodontia; family Sphenodontidae; genus Sphenodon; species Sphenodon punctatus. The sequence goes on along the minus strand of QEPC01007433.1, from coordinate 2,842,080 downwards.
ATTGCCCAGGAGATGCAGCAGTCGGGGTACAATAGGGATGACACCCAATTCATGCAGCAGGCAAAGGACTTGAGGTTCAGATATAAAAATATCAAGGACAGTAAACTCAAGTCTGGATGTGCCATGCGCACAATGGAGTTCCAGGATCTGCTGGATCAGTTCCTCTGCATGAATGGAGACATTGTGGCCTCCCACATCCATGCCACAGGGGAAGAAAGAGGGCACTTACAACACACACCCCTGCCCCAACCACCAGAGCAGGGACAGCCCTCATCCCCTGTTGAGGCCAACCAGGATGCTGAAGGGGACAGCCCCATCCTACAGGTGGAGGAGGCATCCCTGGAAACAGAAACAGACACCATCACCCTCCATGTGGGCCACCAAAACCCATGAGGTCAGTACCCACAGGGACAGGGGGTGCATGGGGAGTGGACCAACACCAGGGATGCCCCCCAGGAAGTGAAGGAATATGATCCAGGTAAGAGAACCACTACAGGGAATGAGGGGTGGAAGGGCCCAGCCAACAACAGCTAGGGCCCTAGCCAGGAAGTCCAGTCAAACTGACAGATTGTATCTGTTCACACAGCTCAAGGGGACCTAGAAGTGCATGAGGAGAAGGGGGGGTGGCCCTGGAGGAGGATGTGGAGGAACCAGGGGTCATCTCGGCACCCAGCAACCAGGAGACTGATGGTAGGTACTCACAGATAGGGGTACAGTGGTGGGAGGTGGCGGGGTTACACAAAGTGGACAGGGGCATGGCAGCGCTACTGGCCCCAACCCCATCAAAGAGCCAGCGAGGGTTGGGCTAGGAGTCAGCAAGGAGGGAGGCCAGGAGTACCAAAGGAAAAAGGGTGGGGACAGCACAGGGGAGGGGGGGAACACAGCCACAGAGGAGGGACAGAGGGATGAGGCCATGACGGGAACAGGTGAGAAATGCATGCAGGGATCAGGGGAGAAGGGATGGGGTCAGTGCCACATGCCCAAGCAGACATGGGAGCAAAGGGGGAGACCAACAACAGAGCCAAGGCCTGAAAAGAAGAGACCAAGGGGCATGGGAAAAATATGGCAGCGCGGCCCCAGGAGTTAGAACAGATTAAGATATGGCAGGCCCCATGCCCAAGTTAAACACAGGTACCCTTCCCATTTACAGAGGAGCAGCCCAGTCCAGCCAGGGGTGCTACCTTCGGGAGTGCGAAGAGGAACCAGGAGATGCGGGACCACAACCGGCGGAGGAGGGAGGACCTAGGTAGGGACTGCTGGCAGAGACCAGGTGTCTGGCAGAGGCTCAAAGCCAGGAGTAACACTTAACAGTGGGTACAGCTAGGGGAGGGGGAAAGGAACTGGGAGAAAATGTCAGTTATGCTCACCTGGTCCCACACAGAGCATCTGTGGGACAGGCGCCAAGCTGTTGACCTCCTCCGCAAGCAGTGCCTGGACAGGCAGGAGAGGGAGAGGGCCCATGTCACACTGGAGGGAACCGCTGCAAGAACCTTCAGAATGATAGAGGATGCCACGGAGGCCTTGCGGCATGTCCCCCAGCATGACACGGGTCCACCAACCACTGTAGGAGGGCAGACAGCACTTGAACACCATGGCATCCTCCCACAGGTGCAAGTGCGCCCTCCCCAGCTTGTCTGCCAGCCCTGGTTTCCCCAGTATCATTCCTACCCCGGCCTGGGCCACATAGGCCACCTCCCCCCCATTGTCCACCAACAACACCAAGGTGGGCCCCCCGGCCAGCCCGCCTGACTCACAGTTCCCCTCAAGAACCCTCCATGACCCCCCCCTTCTGGGAGCCCAGCCATCCCAGAGCATCCCTGCACCCCCAGTTACCCAACCACCCAGACAGGCCACCCCACAGCCACAGGTAAGCAAAGGGAACAGGTGGTGGCCAACCAGCATGGGGGGAGGGGCGAACATGGGACACTGCACCCACCCAGCAATGTGGAAGGGCTATAAGGTAGCAAAGGAGGTGGTGATGGGCACAGGGAGGCCAGGAACGGGAGCACCAGAATGGGGGCACGGGGGTAAATGACTAACCACTACCTGTAATGCTGTGTTCCAAAGCCACAGGAATAATCACCAGACCCTGCAGTGGAGTGGCCGGTGAAGGTAGGAGAGCTGGGTTTGGCCAGACAAAGGTCCCAACAAACAGCAGCTGCCAAATCCTGCAGAGAGGCATTCCCCCGATGGTGCCATGAAGAGGGGGTGGGGAAGACCCCAGAAGAACTGACCCCAACCCTTGTACATATCCCCCAAATAAAAAACATTAATAGAACATATATGTCTGTCATGGAGTCTGTACTTGGCAATGCACGTGGAGTGAGGGAGGCAGCAACAAACCACAGAGGTGGCCACTGCCAGGGAGGCGGGTTCTAACAAATAGGGTGCAGGCACGGCAGGCAGCTCACACTCGCACCCTATCAAACAGGTACTACCTGAAAGTCACAGCCAAGGGCATTGATGAAGGGGCATGGACTGCCAGCTATAGGTCAGGACGGAGGGGAGGGATGGAACAGCTCCCTGCAGAGAGCTGGTAACCACCTTGAACTGGATGGAGAGGCATAAGGTGACAGAATTGATGGGTGACAATGTGGGACATCACACCAATACCAGCTCATCCCACCAACAGGTGGTGGTCATGGCGAGGGACTATCAAGGGACCAAGGGCTACCTCCTTCCTGACCACAACAGCCAGCCATCACCGCCAGGAGAGGTCAGGGTGCACAATAGGATTCCATACCACACATTCACAGTACATTTGGAAAGGTGTGCGAGAGCATGCACACACCACCATGGCCAATAGGGCCCAACTACAGGGCATGGCACACAATCGGTACTACGGGGTGCCTATTGGTTGGGTGCAACAATGGCCAGCCCTGCCATGGCATGGAAGATCATAGACCCAAGGTGGCACCACACGAGTCAATTGACTGGGGTACAGGGGTTCCCACATCACTAGTAAAAAAAGACAGAGGTAGGAGCATGGGTAGAAAGCACACTGTAATGGTGACTCGAGTACAGGGATATGGGGATCCCTATAGGCAATGGTCAGTCCCCGGCCATATGAGCAACTATGTGCCGGCATAGGGCGTTACGGTTTTCCTCAGAGATCCGCCTGAAGGCCCCACCCTGAACATGTGGGTAGAGGGCACAGGGCTCCATCTCTGTGACGGGGGGGAATAGTCCAAAGCAGCCCCACCAGTCTCACAGATGTTATGGAGTATACAGGCCACCAGGACAAGGATGGGGGGGTGCTGCAGGTCAAACTGGCTCCAGTTAAGCAGGAGGCACCACCTCATCTTGAGCAGGCTGCAGGTCCTCTCCACCATGCACCTCACAGAGGCCAGGCGCTCATTGAAGAGCACCAGATCGGGGGTGCGGGAAATGGGATAGGACCAGTCATCAGCCATGGGGTCAGAGGGTAGGCAGAATTCCCTATGACAAGAGCCATGGAGACACCCTTGATCCTCCTGAACATGTTCGGGGCTATCTAGTAGGGGTGGGACTTGGGGCAAAAAACTGGTTACTGGTTTTATCGGTTAGCGGTTTACAAAAACCGGTTTACCGGATTAAAACCGGTATACCGGTACTGTTTTTTTCCCCACTGATTTCAATGGGGAACTGTCCCCATTGAAATCAATGGGGAAAAAAACCATACCTCCCCCCTTCCAGGCTGCGTGGGTGGAAGGGGGAACACCCCCACCCACCCTGCCCAGGCTGGATTTTTTTTAAAAATGTATCCCGAAGTCCGGCTGCTAGTGTGGGCTCTGGGCCACCGCCGCGCCAGTGGCAGTGACCCGGAGCCCACACCACCAGCAGCCAGGGTGATCCCTGAGGTGGGGTGGGGGTTTAACACCCCCACCCCACCCCAGGGACCACCCTACCCCCCACCCAGATCACCTTACTTGTCCCTTGGGCGGCAGCGGCAGCAACAAGGCACAGGTCCGGGCGGCTTCAGTGCTAGTGGCTGGCTTCCCTTCAGCACATCACTAGGCCTTCCGGGGAAACCTGGAAGTTCCTCGGAAGGGCTAGTGAAGGGCTGAAGGGAAGCCAGCCACTAGCGCTGAAGCCGCCCAGACCCGCGCTCTGCTGCTGCTGACACCCGGAGGACAAGTAAGGCAATCTGGGTGGGGGGGTAGGGAGATCCCTGGGATGGGGGGGTGTTAAACCTCCCCCCACCCCAGGGATCACCCTGGCTGCTGCTGGTGCGGGCTCTGGGTCACTGCCGGACTTTGGGTTGCATTTTTTTTTTAAATCCAGGCTTGGGGTGTGTCCCCTTCCACCTGCGCAACCTGGATGGGGGAGGGAAAGTGCGTGGGGATTTTGGTTTTTTTTATTTACATTGCGGTCATTCGTTTCAATGGCCGCAATGTAAAAAAATCTGCCACGGGGAACTGGTACCAGTACCCCAGATTACCGGGTTAATCCGAAACTGCCGGTACAGCAAAATACCGGCAGTTTTGAATACCGGGGGAACTGAAATTCCCACCCCTACTATCTACCCATCCAACATCCTGCCAAAGAATGGGGAGGAGCACAGGATCCGAGCATCGTGGCTCCTCCCCGAGTGGCCTCTGTACACATTCATGAATAGGCATAGGTGGTCAATGACTGCCTGCAAATTCACAGAGAATGCTTGCTTCTTGTTCAGGTAATCAGTCTTGGCATTGGGCAGTTGGAATATCAAGATGTGGATGCTATCAGTGACTCCGATGGACTGAGGGAAGCCCATCACCTCAAAGTCCCGGATCACTACCTCCGGGTCCCAGAGCTGGATGACCCGCTCCAGGAGCAAGTTGACTAAGAGGTCACTGACATCATGGAGTGCCTTGTTCACAGTCGCTCCCCCCACGCTGAACTGCTTACAGACGTTCCTTCAGGAATTGGGGGTTGCTAGGCACCACACTGCCATCAGATCCCGTATACCCGGGGTTAGGAGGCAGCACATGTTGGTCTTGTTCCTGCGGACATGGAGACTGAGGATCTCGGCAATCGGGTTCAGCAGGGAGTGGGACGGGTCATCTGGAAGTGATCGATCCACTCCTCATCAGTCCAGGTTGCAATCATGTTCTCCCCCCGTCATTGCACTGTGACCGAGGCCAGGCCATCCGTTGTGTGGGTAGGGTCACCTGATGGCCATATACATTGAGGGGCAAGCTGAAGAGGAAGAGGTGGATGTGATGCATTGCTGCCATACCCACCATCACTTGGCACCTGGCCTTGATCCTCCATGTCCAATGAACCATTGCCACGCGGTGCAGGTTGGCTGCTCTCTCTAGTGGCGTAGGCCATGAGTATGCCATTTGCTCAAACACCTGCGCCAGGAGACCAAAACATACTGCCAGGATGGTGATCAGGTCAGCCCGTACATGCGGGGTGCCCATTATGGGCATCGTGCTCCCACCACCGTGACCTCTCCCCATGAACCCAACTAGGCACCCAGTGACCATCCACCAGTCCCCACTGTTAACCCCACCCTGTCCTCAGGTACCCTGAATCAGCTATTGACCCTGTGCTGTCATCCCTCATGCACTACCCCTCACCCACAGGCACCACTCCACTCACTCAACGCCACTCCCCCCATGCCCCACTATCACACACCCTTACGTGCCTCTCTCACTCTCTACATGTCCCTTTTACGCTCCCTCCGTTCCCTCTATCGTTCTCACTGCACTCTCCACTCCACAACCACCATGTCACACCCTGGCAGTCGATCTGGTTCCCTTATGTAGACGAGTGATGTGTAGCTGGCCCTCAGCAGTTGGTGCAACACTTTGGGTGTGGTATTCACACCTGTCCGGGGTCTCCAAGATGCTTCCCCTGTGCACTGGCGCCAGCTGTATGCTAGACCGATGCACCAGCCTTCAGCGAGCACCCGCACCAGTTCCATCGGATTGCCTTGCTGGATCACCCCTACCATTCCCCCTCCACCTGTCTGAGCAGCTGCACCATATGGTGGGCATGTGGTATGCATCATGGTTCCCCCATTCAGCAGGACAGCTGTTGTCAGTTACATAGCCATCCCACTGTGCTGTGAACAGCTACGGTGGCCCCTTGATGGTTTCTTATTCCTTCCTCCCCCAGGGCCTGTGTATCCTCCCTGTGCCTTATCGAGTGGGGATGGGTCCACCCTGTGTGTGGGATAGTGGTTCTCAGACCTGCCAAGCCTGGATGCTATCAGCTGGCCAAGGTCACCCTCCAGATAGCTGCCAGCTGCGGCCCCATCTGAGCTCAGACACTGCAGTTCATCATTCACCTTGGTTGTACTCCAGCTTGCAGCCCTTGTGCAGGCCATGTCCAGCCATGAAATAAGCCATGAAACCAATTGATTGGTAGGGGAGGAGTGGCCAGTGTGTGTCACCATGCTGCTGGGAACCCTGTGGCAGAGCAGCCATGTCCAGCTATTGGTGAATGACCCCCATTCCGTGGGTGATGGCTTCAATATCCTGTCCCATTACATGTGGCTGTTGAGGAACCCCTTTGGGGGTGTGAAATGCCAGAGGCGTGTCATGGAGCTCGGTTTCACGCCCCTCTGCTGACCTGACCGTGGGCCCCCACCCGCTGTTGTGCTGCCAAGGGAAACCCGGGAGTTTGCTGCTGTTTGCCAGGTGACTTGTCATCAGGAATTTGGTCTGGCTTTCTAGGATGGTGGACCTTATGTAGAGAGCCTGTGTCCTCCTGCTTGCCCTCGATCTGCTTGCCAGGCCCTCCTTGGTGAGCTTGGCTTGCTCCCGCCTGATGTCAGTGGATCCTTCCTGGCCGGGCATCCCACAGTGCTGGAAAGGGATGCCTTGAGACCTGTGCTGAGCTGTTCAGCTGTTGGAGCAGCTGCTGTCACAGGACACCCCTTCCTTTCCCGCTTCATGGTGGATGTCCAAATGCATGCCCGTGGCTACCAGTGGGGCCTCTTCACCTGGGATAGTCTTGTCCAGGGGCCTCTTTATCCCGAGCACCTGGTGCCTACACTGTGATCCCGCCCGGCCACTGCTGTAACCTCCACCATGGATCCCCGGTCCCCATGAGAAACCTGCGCTGTTGCTGTCCCATGGCCATGCTGCTGACTTTCATTCACCTGCATGACTCATTTGACTCCCGATCTGTGTTCTACGGTTCAGTCTAGGGGTCTACCTACTGACACTTTCCTGTCAAGTTTGACTCAACCCCTAGGACCCTCTTCAGTTGTACTGCTCCTTTCTTGCACCATGGGGTGTTCCCCGCCTGTTCCTGCCATCAGCTCTCTCTGGCCGGTGTGGCATCCTACCACTCCCTGTGCCAATAAACCTTGTCACTGTTTAGCTGCCTCTGTTCTCCTGATGTGTCTGTGGGTCCATTCCCCTGGCTCCCATGTGTGCTGGTGTCATCAGTGTGGTTTGGGGGGCTCAGGGCTTGGGGGCATCAGATCATTGCTAGGGTGTGATGGTTGCTCCAATGGGGTCACCTTGCCAACAGCATGCTGGGTGTGCTGCTGTTCTGTCTTCCTCTGTGTGTGTGTGACTGCCCCCCCCCCCGCTGTATGTGTGGGCTTCCTGGATGTTGCGACTGGTTGGCTGCCCTACTGGTGCGCTCCCACTCCTTCTCTGCTTTCATGCAGGGGGTTCTTAATGGGAGGACCAGGGAGCGGGTGGTGTTGTTGCTGCTGGTCCTGCATGTGCTGCAATAGGTCCACTTCTTGGACCATGCCCGAGAAGAATGCTGGAGCCATTTCTGGGGTCACAGACCCTACTGAGGGCCTGGATCTGCCCCACCACCCCAGCTTTTTGTCGGTCTCTGTTGGTTTTTGTTCTCTGACATGAAACTATTGCTCTAGTTGGTTTTTACCTAACGTTTAGTGTGCTTGTGTCCCCCTGGTCAGGCCTGGACTTAGGGGAAGGCCCCCTAGGCCCGGGCCTTGGGCGGCATTTTCGAGGAGGGGGGAAGAGGCAATTGCCAGCATCATCTGCTCTGGGGTTTTTTCCCCTCCATGCATGGCTGGAGGCTGCTTTCCACAGCTGAACCCTGCTGTCTGGGTCTTCATCCCTCACCTGCCTTTGCCTTCTCACTGCCTGCTAGTAGTGCAGCAGCAGCAACAGCAACCGGACACCGATTGGGCTGGGAGATAAAGCTGTTTGTTTACAAACAACTCCTCCCCAGGGGAGTGATCAAAAGGTTGATATCTTGTAAATAAGGTTCTTCGAGATGGCGTCTAACATTCTCACAACTGGGTTGTGCGTGCTTTCCCTATTCAAATAGACAACATGATGGTCTCGAGCTCCTCTAGTATAAAAAGTACTTTTCCCTTCAGAATGACAGTTTCGTCCAACCCTTTCTAGGAATATAAGAAAAAAAATTCCATGCAGGGCTGGAAGGGTGGTGGTTGAGAGAATCGTCAGAGCCATCTCGAAGAACCTTTTTTACATGGCAGCAACCTTCTGTTCTTCTTTGAGTGGCTCCTTACAGACCCTTTTTACATGGCTCCGCTGAGTGGGGGATCCGTGTATGTGCTGGTGCGTGGGTGGGGTGTGCACATATCCGCACATGCATCTCCACTTATCTGCACCCACAGAGCAACCGCCATTTTCCCTGGTTATTCTGTGCATGAGGACAAGTGGGGGGTGATTGGAGATGCATTAGGCAGGCACATGCATGCACCCCCATTCACTGCGTGTGCGTGTGCTGTGTTGTTCACATGGGGCTCCCCCACCCATGAACATGCAGCATGGGGGTGGGGCTTGGCTTGTGGATGGGGCTTGTGGCAGGACTTGGATTGGGGACAGCAGCCTGAGAAGGGCCTAGGGGTGCAAAATTCCTAAGTCCGACCCTGCCCCTGGTGTCTGTGTTCTCCTTCCGTCTGTTGTACCCCTCTGTGTGGACTGTGTCTGGTTGGTGTGGTTGTCTGGCAGGGTATGGGTCCTGTGCTCTGTGTCCCCCCCCCCCCCCCCCTTCCACGGTGTGGTGCTCCTCCTGTGCCCTGTTCATCCGGGCCCCGTGCTTGTTGGTAGCTGCTGCATTGCAGCCGGCTTGTGTTTTGGGGGAAGTGGCTGTCTGCTCTGTGCCCTCCGCTCCTGGCGCCAGCTTGCACCAAAGTGCCTGCCACCTTCAACCCTGCTGTCCTGTTCCTCGCCTGTTGTTCCGGGATTTGGGGGGTTCAGTGGGCGGTGGTTCGTGCCGGGGGGGTTGTGTGTTCCCCAACCATTTGGGGGCTCACCTGTTCTTCCTGATGGCTGTGCTCGGTCCTGGACACCCTCCCACAGTTGGGGTCCTCTTTCTCCCGCCTCCTGCTCGGTTTCCCTGTGTGCTTGTGTGAACTGTTGAGTGTGGGGGCAGTCTGGGTTCCAAGGGATCTGTTGCTCCAGACTGTGTGGCCTGTGTCTTGGTGCTTGGCAGGACCTGCTTCTTGTCTCTTGACATTCCAGCTCCCTCCTCCTCCACCCGCTTGGAGTCTGGCAGTGTAGGGGCAATACTGTGTGCCACGGCTTCATTTGCCCTCTCTCTGCCATGTTGTAATGTCACTGTGCTGAGTGTGGTTCCCCCTGCCTTTGGTGTATGGGCGGTCCGTGTAAACATCATGGCTGTTTGCTCAGTGTGGCAATGGTTGTGTGTGTGCTGGATGGGTGTGTGCTGGCCCCTCCCCTTCTTTCCCATAACCCCCTGTGGTGGTGTCCATGTAAATGTCTCCCTGCTCGGCACCCATGGGTGTTAGATGGGTGTGCTCACCCACCCATCTCCACCCATTGGGAGATCCATGTAAAAAAGGCAATAGTTAAAATAGTACTCATTCATCTTCATTTGCTCATTGAGGGTTTCTTTAGACATAACGCTGTTCAGTGTTCCGTAACACAGTGTCCTACCATCACCTTGTTTAGACATACCGTGAACACAGTGTTCACCCCAAACACTGGACGTGAACAACTGCCAGGTCTTGACAGTTTAATCAGTGTTTGGGGGTGAACACTGTGTTGGTGGTATGTCTAAACAATGTAACGGTAGGACACTGTTACAGAACACTGAACAGTGTTATGTCTAACGACACCCTGTGTGGTTATCTAAAATTTATAAATTCCTAATTTACACCATCTTGTATGTTATCTCAAATTTATTTTACATCCCCACATTTACTTGATGCAAACATTAATCCGATGACTCCTTTTTTTCCTCTAAAACACAAGTAATACACATTTACACCCATTTTCCATGCACATCCATGACTTTCTTTGTAAAAAGCCCCCCCCAAAATTGGGACTGTTCAGAACTGAAAAATGTATGCACTTGTGTGATATTTTAAGGAGCTGAGATGGGAATAAGCTCTTTTTGAGTTCATGTCAAAATGAAAATGGACATGTTTTTCAAAGAGCTTTTCACATTTTGTCATTAGTATTTTTCAACTACATCTTCGGGAGTAACCTTTTAAATAGTCGGCATCGTTTTCTTTATATTTGTAAAAAAAATTAATTTAAAAAGTCAGATGTCCAGTTTTTACTTGTTAAATCTGAACATCTAAACCGCTGGCATCCATAGAAGAAACTAGCAATATTATGCTTTCTTCTCCAGTTCTAGGATTGCCTAGAGGCAATCTTGTATTAGCTTTAAAGTAAAAATTCACATTTGGAAATACTGTAATACTTTGAACAGAAGATGTTTGGAAATACTGTAATTCTTTGTACAGAAGATGATCTAGATCTCTTTTTTGGATATGTGGATTCCTTCCTGTGTTGCCTTAAGATTATAAATTTTAACTGTTTTCCAGGGACGGTCTTTTAGTTGAAGTTTGGTAGTTTAACAGCTAACTGATAACAGATTTAAAACAAACAAAAGGGAGTAGTTTTTCATTCAGTGTACCATTAGCATGTGGAACTTGTTGTCAGAGGATTTTAGTAAGGTTGGTTACATTGTTTAAAAAGGGCTTGGCTAACTTCTTGGAGGATAGATCCATATATTGTCACTGGTCAAGTAACCTCTGACTGTCAGGTGCAGAGAGCAAATAGTAAGGAATGGAGCCTTCCATTATGACTTATTGCATAGGTTCTGTGAAGCAACCAAAGGTGGTCACTGTTGGAGATATGATGGATGCTGGGCTTGAAGGACCACTTCCAGTCCGGGGTGGGGGTGAGGAGAGTGTCTAAACTCCCTGCGTAGGAGTTTTCAGATCCCAGATTCTTACGTCCAGGCAAAAAAATGTGTGTATCTGAAAACACCTATAGAGTTCAGCCAGACTGAGGTGAAAGAGTCTGTACTGAGCTGGGTCAGAGTTTGAAATAGCCATGCATGGGGGAATTTGTCTGTTCCAGTATGACAGGACTTATGTTATTAGTTCCAGCAGTGGCTCTGTTCATAGGGGCAAGCAGAACTCAGTCCCACCAGCAAATTTTGTCTCTATACAGAAGCTGCTGGTGTAGACTTTCCCAAATCCTATCGCACCCCTACCATGACAGGAGTGGAGGTAAACTTGTGGGAACTGACTTGAGATATATTGTGTCTCCCACCTTCCAGAAACTCCTGTTCCCCCAGTCCCACCAAAATGTTTACACAACAGCCACCACTGGACTGGTTCTTTTTAGACACATCAGATTCCTTTAACTTATATGGTTTTCAAATTTTGATCCATGGCAAGTTGACTACAGCTACACCAGGTCTTGTTCCTCACTAGAATCACAGTCATCTGTGCAGGTTGAAAGTGCACTGTGGGATGATGGTTATCAACATGTGCTGCTGGCTACAGCTTCCCTGCATCTACCACAAGTGCTTTCTAGTAATCTCCCAGCCATTTACTGAAGCTTATTGCAGGCACTTGTTGCAACTGGATCCAACCACCATGTTCAGCTATTGGCAGATTACAAAGAGCATGCTTTGGGATTCTGGGCAACTCTAACAGGTATGTGGGGATCTGCAAGAAATTTTGAGAGTAAATAATGGTCCATTACTCAAAATGTTTTGGGAATGACTACCTTTAACTACTTCCATTAGAAGCCAGTCTAAACCTTCCACAAGCTTGAGAAGGAACGTTTGACACCTTAAGGACGTGCAGGAATGAATCAAGAGTTTCATCTCAGGTTGAAAATGTTTTCTAAAAGAATCCAAGTTATAAAACATGAAGAGGAAAAGGCCATGTAAGTTGGAATGTGGATGAACCCATGCTGGTCTAGTCATGTGTTATCTTTAAAAATAAAAAAAATTAAAAATAAAAAAAAATAAAAATAACTCATTAAAAGTAGCTTCCTTGTTCATAAAAAAGGGTCTTTCAGTGCTCTGGCTTTCATGTGGGGGTATAAAACACACAATATGTAGAAATATCATAAAGAATTTTTTTTCATAGAAATTGTTCTCTGTCAAGTTGCTGATGAGAATACAAAATGTAAATAGTTGCATGTAGATAAAGATATAGAATCATAGGCCTTTTTTAAATGGTCCACACTGTGGGTGGTGTACAGTGTGAATGCTGGTACAGGGGCGGTGAGGGGGGGGCATACATGGGCACACACCAGCACACACCCCTTCCCCACACAGAGCAACCAGCATTGTTGCCGGTTGTTTCGTGTGCAGCTGACGGGTGGAGGTGGGTGGACATGCGTGTTTCACAGGCGCGCACACACACAGATACCTGAAGCCACTTCTGCTGCCACTGTACACACGGGACTCAACCACACATGCCTATGCAGGTTGGGTGCGCCTTGTGTAAAAAGGACTATAGAATGTTAGCGCTAGAAAGGACCTCATGAGTTAAAATATATAAAACTATGAACTTGACCATAATCCTCTATTTACTCAACGGGGCTACCCTAGATTAAGTGTCTTATGGATTGCAGCCTGGAAGTATTTTGGGCCTGAATTTTATCCAGGGGCCACTAAGGGTGAAAACAGACATGACACTAACCACCCTTTAACCACCCTTGGTGGCCATTTATGCATGTTTCAGGGCTGCATAGGGCACCAATACAGCCCTGCAACATGCATAAATAACCACCAAGGGTGGTTAAAGGGTGGTTAGTGCCATGTCTGTTTTCACCTTAAGTTAGCACTAACGTTAATGGAAAAACTGGATGCAGTATTGGTTCAATCACCTAAGTACTTTCTGTCCTGACATATCCTATCTTCATTAACAGCTCTGTATTTCAGAGCACTGGCAGAGAGTGATTATGTGCATCTTAGGTGTTGGAATGAATTAATTTTGTGAACATTTTTTTGTTTCAGAAGACAAATTTATTCTTGGCTTTAGCTCTTATTTATTAAGGGAAGAAAGAGAGGACAGGATCTTGGTAGATGGACAGTGGATGTACGGAATGTGGCCCAAATACTTCTTCTCTGAAAGCTGCTGATGTAAGAATGGAATGTTCTGAGGCATCAGCTATACTTCCTCAGTTCATTTGGACTCACACCTGATAACCACTCTTCAGATCTCCACCCTCCTATGCCCTTGTAAAGCTGATGGACTCATTAGGATGGTTTTCCCTTGGAGACTTATGGATCCAATTGACTACCAGAACTCACTGAGTGGTTTACCTAGCACCCTTGACAGTTACTCTGTCAATGGTCTGGTCGCTTTATGGAATGACATATTGACCATGGCTAATGACACTGTCACACCCAGATGTCTACTCCCACTGCTACAGCAGCACATGTCCCCTTGGTATATGGAGGACCTGAGGTGGCAGAAGCAGGAGGATATGTGGTTAGAGCGCAGGTGGTGCTCGACTCATGCTGAAGCCGACTGATTGAGGCATAGATTATTTTTTAAAGGACTATGCCATGGCTGTGATAGCAGCAAAGAAAGCTTTCTTCTCTGCTATCATAGCATCTGCAAAGTCTCATCCAGCGAAGCTATTCTGGGTGATGAGGGGCCTGCTTAATCTGGTCTTCCTCTGCCCTGAAATGGAGTCATAATTTGTATTAATTACTTTTCAGACAAAATCACTCGTATTCATCATGACTTAGGGGCTGCCATTTTATCTGGAAAGTCAGAGTTTGAGGTTATGGAAGCTCACAATGTGGGGGAGGTGCTTGGGGCAGTGAGGGCAACCAGTTGTGAACTGGATCCTTGCCCATCCTGGCTGGTGAAAGCTAGCTGGGAAATGCTGGGGCCATTGCTGGCTGGGGTTGTCAATGCTTCCCTTCGGGAGGGTAGCGTGTCGGATGTATTTAAAACTGTGGTTGTCCAGACCCTGCTTAAGAAGCCAACTTTGGATGTTGACTCCCACACCAGCTATTGGCCTGTCTCTAACCTTCCCTTTTTAAGGAAGGTTGTTGAATGGGTGGTTGCCTGACAGCTATAGGCTCATCTCAACACTATCAGATTCCTGGACCAGTTTCAGTCAGACTTCCATCCTGGGTATGGTACAGAGACTACGCTTGTGGCCTTGGTCGATGACCTGCTCCTGGAGATTGACAAGGGGAATTCTACTCTGTTGATCCTATTAGATCTTTCTGCGACCTTTGCTACAGTTGACCAGAAGGTGTTGATGATGACACGACTGCAGGACCTGACTTGATGTGTGGGATGGACTAGAGTTGGTGGATTCATTATGATGGTTCACCCTTGGATACTTATGGATCCAATTGACTTCCAGTAGACTTCCGCTGAGGGGTTTACCTACCAACCTTGAGAGCTACTCTGTCAATGGCCTGGTCGTTTTATGGAATGACATATTGATCATGGCTATCGACACGGTCACACCCAGATGTCTACTACCACTACTCTGGGACCTTCCCACTATTTCCTTTTGGGAAGGTCCCAGGGAGTGGTGATGGGCGGCTACTCATTGTCCTCCTGGGACCTCCCCTGTGGGGTCCTGCAGTGTTCCATTCTATCCCCCCTCTTGTTCCAAGTGTATATGAGGCCGCTGGGCAAGTTCATTGGAATGAAGTACAATCAGTATGCTGATGTGATGACACTCATCTTTACCTCTCTTTTACATCTGATGTAGACCTTGCAATTGCTTGGCTGCTGTTGGGGACTGGATGAGGATAAGCCGATTGAAGCTTAATCCAGACAAGACTGAGGTGATGATGGCTGGCGGGCCTTGTGACCTGGAAGAGATTGGGACTATTGACAGAATCTAGTCCCCTCTGGTTAGTCAGGTTGGCAGCCTCAGAGTGCTTTGGACCCCACATTCACCCTCGATTGTCAGGTTGCGGAAGTGGCCAGGAAGACTTTTCATCAGCTGTATCTGGTGAGGAGATCACAGCCTTTTATTTCTGATTCAGATCTGGACACTAGGGATGTGAGAACAGGATGGAGTTCAGATGTTCAGACTAAAAACTTAGTTCGGGTTCGTGGGTTCGGTCCCATGGAGTTCAGACCCCCCTGAATGTTTGGAAAGTTGGGTCCCGCCAGATGGTTTGGGGCACTCCAGGGACCCCGGGGGGTACCTATGGCACATGGGCTGCCCATCTGAGACCCAGCAGTAGCAGAGATCAGGAAGGCTTGGTGCTTGGCACCCCAGGTTGCCCAGGCAGGCAGGCTCAGTATTTAGCCCCTGGGGGTGCCCAAGGCACCAGGGCTGGCTGCCTGAGAACCAGCAACAGCAGCAGCAGCAGAGGTTGGGAAGGCTTGGGACTTGGTGTCTGCCACCCATAGGGGGCGGGGCATTGCAGGCTGGCATCGGTGAAGCAGCGGCAGAGGCCCGGCCCGGGCTTGAAGGCTGGCACCCCTACTTTGCTGGTACCCCTACTTGGTGGCTGGCACCCCTACAGAGGAATGCTGCTGCAGTGTGGGTGTTCTTGAGGATAGTAGGACCTATGCAGAGACAGAAGAATCAGCAGTATGAGTGGAGCTGGCAGAATACTGGAGCAGAAATGCACGTGCAATTCATGGATATTATTTGCATATACAGAGTGCATTGAATATTCATTACCAAAATTATATTTGAATGTTTGCCTATTTTGTTTTGTCCAGGATGTAGATGTGACAGGGAAAAGGAGCATGAGAAGGAGGAGTCCAAAATTTATTTGGTTAGTTTTAAATAAACAGAGATTAGCTGAGGATTCCTTCAGGATAGCACAGAATTTCATTTCAAATGTATTTTTATCAGGATGCATACAGTTATTGCTAACCAGATGGACTGATATTTCTATGAATGGATGCTGTTTATTTCAGGAGAGTTGCCAAAGAGGCACAGTGACCCACATTATATCAGAAATTTAACTATGATTTTGAAGTGTCATGGGGTTAGTGAAGCCCTTACAAACGGTAAAACTATACTTTGGGCTGTAAAATGAAATGCATGACAGCACACTTGCTATGATTGTTAATTCGTTATCACCTCAGAAACTTCATAGGAAAATAAATGCTGGATTTGTGACCACAATTTCAGCTGTGTATACTTACTTATTTAAAACTCTGAGCCTTGGTTAATGAGGGAAAGTGAGTCTGAAACTTTGTTTGACGTTACATCATGTAGGCTGGTAGCTCAGTCCTTTTTACACATATAGCCAGGCAAGGATTCAGTTAGGCAGCATTAACTTGGCCAGCCAATTACACACAGTATTCTTTCGGCCAGAGCCTCTCTCAGTACCTGGCACTTTCACTGGAGCTTAGTCAGGACCTGTGCCAGTAACATTCCCTATGTGAGACTTCTCTCTGTGTCCCTATACTCAGGGATGTAGCTAGGTGGGAATGGAATGTCGGGTGTTTTTAGAAGAGCACGGAAATGGTGGTGGTAGTGGTGGTGGTGATGGGGGTCCATGGCTGCTGAGTGGCATTGCTTCAGAGCACTGACTTAGATGGAATGTTTGGGGAGGGATTCAATCAGGTGGCTTCCATCATGGCTACCCCAGCAGCAAGCCATGATCCACTCCATCTGCCATGGACCATGGGGGAGGGGGAAGCACACTGGGCTGGCCTTTGCAATTGACATGTCCCTGCCCGGTGTGAGCCCTGGGGAACCCAGGCTCCCCAGTGCTCCTGGCTAGTTCTTATGAGGCCATGTCCCCAGGCCACAGTGCCTATGTGCGGCAGACCCATCTGCTGACATGGCTACCTGCCCCAGTTCATACGGGCAGAGGCTTCGTGGCTGCCCATTGTCACAGAGCTATTTGGTTTGCCCCACACAGAGCACTCTGGATTCTCTGGCAGTGCTCGTGTGTGGCCATGAGTGGGTGCTCTGTAGCTCATGGGAGTGCACATTCCCCTGCTAGTGCATCCCTCTTCAGACTAGTGCTGCAATTCTGTCCTCAGTTTTCCTTAGAATTTACCGAGGACTGGGCTATTTGGCCTTGGTTTGACGAGTACCGAAATGTTGAAGACTTGCCACGAAACTTTGATACTCTACCAAATCTTGGCTGAGTGCAAGGAGCAGTGGCAGAGGCCTGGGAAGAGCTTGGTAGCTGGCACCCCTACTTGTCTGGGTGTTGCAGGCTGACAGGCATCAGAGGAGCAGAGGCAGAGGCCCAGCCAGGGCTTGGTGGCTGGCACCCCTACTCGACTGGGCATTGCAGGCTTGCAGGCATTGGTGGGGCACTTGCAGACTAGTGGAACTACAGCCCTCCCTGCCTGGAGCGTAGGCCCCAGAACCCGGATGGTGGGTCCTGGGGCTGGAGTGGCTGGCACCCCTACTGGTCCAGGCATTGCAGACTGGCTGGCATCAGTGGAGCAGAGGCAGAGGCCCGGCCAGGGCTTGGTGGCTGGCACCCCTACTTAGCTGAGCATTTCAGGCTGGCTGGCATCAGTGGGGCACTTGCAGACTAGTGGAATGACAGCCCTCCCTGCCTGGAACGTAGGCCCCAGAACCATGAAGGTGGGTCCTCGGGTTGGAGTGGCTGGTGGCCATTGATAGGGTGGCTCTGAGACATCCCCTGCCCCCATCACGTCGCTGCAGGGCCCCTTGGTTTACTGAGGGGTTGTGGTGTATGAAGCAGGTAGGCAGGAGACTAGAGCGATGCTGGCATCGGTCTCGCTCTGAATCTGATCGACTTCTCCATAGAACCCATTTGAGGTCATATGTTGAGACTGTGAGGACAGCAAAGAAGGAGTTCTTTGCTGCCCTCATAGCATCTGCAAAGTTACGTCCAGAAGAGCTGTCCCAGGTGGTGTGGGGGCTGATCAGTCTGACCGACCTCCACCTGGATGGGGACTTGTCCCAAGCCCGCTGTAAGAAGTTTGCCACCTACTTTGCAGATAAGATCGCTCAGATCCAGAGTAACTTCAACACCGGGTTGGATGCAGTAGGAGAGGAGCGTGAGGTTATGGAGGCACCATCTGGTCGATCTTTCTGGGAGGAGTTTCAGGACGTGATACCAGCCAATGTGGTGGATGTCTTGGGGTCTGTTCGAGCTACAAGTTGTGAATTTTATCCATGCCCATCCTGGTTGGTAAAAGCTTCCAGGGAGACATTGGGGTTGGTTCTGGCGAGGGTGGTTAACGCATCCCTTCATCAGGGGAGGTTGTCGCCCATTCTCAAGGAGGCTGTGGTGCACCCCCTGCTGAAGAAACCTTCGCTGGATGTGGACGCACTCACCAGTTACCGTCCTGTCTCTAATCTTCCCTTTTTAGGGAAGGTTATTGAAAGGGTGTTGGCTCTGCCGCTCCAGGCACATCTGGACCATATCGGTTTCCTTGACCCTTTTCAATCTGAGTTCCACCCTGGCTATGGCACTGAGATGGCAATGGTGACTTTGGTGGATGATCTCCGCCGGGAGATGGATGCAGGATGTTCTACATTCTTGATCCTGCTAGATCTCTTGGCTGCTTTTGATACTGTGGACTGCTGAAGAGACAGCTGTGAGACCTGGGGGTCTGGACGGAACTGTCCTTGAGTTGTTCCGCTCATTCCTCTCAGGGAGAAGCCAGCGGGTGGTGCTGGGGGCTGAAACATCTAGCCCCTGGGCCTTGACCTGCAGCATTTCGCAGGGTTCGATTCTTTATCCGCTTTTGTTTAATGTGTATATGCAGCTCCTGGGGGAGACCGTGAGAGGGTTCAGGATCCGTTGTGAACAATATGCTGATGATACTCAGCTGTACCTCTCGTTTTCGACTGACCCAGGTCCTGCTGTCTAGTTTTTTTCCCAATGTTTGGAGGTCGTGGCAGATTGAATGCGGAAGAGCAGGCTGAAGCTCAGTCCTGATAAGACAGAGGTAATGGTGGTGGATAGGGCGAGGGAGGTGCCGACCCCTCTGGTGGGGTGGGGTCTGTCCTCCCATATCCCAGCAGGTTCGGAGTCTGGGGGTGCTGTTGGATTTGAGCCTCCGTCTAGATCGGCAGGTGGAGGCGGTGGCTAAAGCCACCTTCTGCCAGCTGTATCTGGTGCAGAGGCTGTGCCTATACATCTCCGGGCCCGACCTGGCCACTCTTATTCACACCTTCATCACCTCGAGGCTAGACTACTGCAACGCGCTCTACGTGGGCCTTCCCTTGGTTCTGATTCAGAGGCTGCAGCTGGTGCAGAATTCAGCGGCCCATCTCCTTACGGGGATGAGGCAATGGGAGCGTATCACACCTGTGCTCCGCACTCTGCACTGGCTGCCTATAGTGCATCGAGCCAGATTCAAGGTGTTGGTGTTGGTTTATAAAGCCCTATACGGTCTGGGCCCCTCATAACTTGGGGACTGCCTCACCTTAAGCACCCCAGGGTGGCCCCTGCAGTCTGCCGGGGGCACCTTCCTGGAGGTCCCCCGTGTTAAACAGGGGGCCACGATGGAGAGGGTGTTCTCGGTGGCCAGGCCACGGCTTTGGAATTCCCTCATGGAGGAAGCTCGCCTGGCCCCAGGTCTGATGGCTTTTCATTGAACCTGAAAGACCTGGCTGTCCACCCAGGCCTTCGGAGGGGAGGGTGGGAGGGCAGGGTAGGAAGGGGGAATGTCTGGGGGGGTAGTATTAAATTATTTATATTGTTGTTTTATGTATTTTATTATTGTTTTAGTTGTTGTGAGCCACCCTGAGATGCCATAGGTATGAGGGGGTGGCCAATAAATGTAAATAAATAAATAAATACTTGGCCTGGCATTGCAGACTGGCTGGCATCGGTGGAGCAGTGGAAAAGGCCCAGACAGGGCTTGGTGGCTGGCACCCCTGCTTGGCCGGCTGGCTGGCATCAGTGGGGCACTTGCAAACAAGTGGAATGACAGCCCTCCCTGCCTGTAATGTAGGCCCCAGAACCCTGATGGTGGGTCCTGGGGCTGGAGTGGCTGGCTGTTTCTTGATGTGATCAAATGACAGCTTCCTGTAAGTGGAATGATGGCCCCAGAACCCTGATGGTGGGTCCTGGGACTAGAGTGACAGCTTCTGGATGATGAATGACAGCCCTCCCTTTCTGTAATGTAGGCCCCAGAACCCTGATGGTGGGACCTGGGACTGGAGTGGCTGCTTCTTGATGCGGTGGAATGAAAGCTCCATGTGAGTGGAATGAGGGCCCCAGAACCCTGATTTTGGGTCCTGGGACTAGAGTGGCAGCTTCTGGCTGACGTGGAACGACAGCCTTCCCTGCCTGTAGAGTAGGCCCCAGAACCCTGAGAGTGGGTCCTGGGGCTGGAGTGGTTGGATGTTTCTTGATGCAGTGGAATAACGGCTCCCCATGAGTGGAATGACAGCCCCAGAACCCTGATGGTTGGTCCTGGGGCTGGAGTGGCTGACGTTTCTTGATGTGGTGGAATGACAGCTTCCTGTGAGCAGAATGATGGCCACAGAACCCTGAAGGTGGGTCCTGGGACTAGTGTGACAGCTTCTGGATGACATGGATGGACAGTCTTCCCTGCCTGGGATGTAGGCCCTAGAACCCTGATGGTGGGTCCTGGGGCTGGAGTGGCTGGCTGTTTCTTGATGCGGTGGAATGACAGCTCCCTGTGAGAGGAATGAGGGCCCCAGAACCCTGACGGTGGGTCCTGGGACTAGAGTGGATACTTCTTGATGATGTGGATGGACAGCCCTCCCTGCCTATATTGTAGGCCCCAGAACCCTGATGGTGAGGCCTGGGGCTTGAATTCCTGCTTCTTGATGCAGTGGAATGACAGCTCCCTGAGAGCAGAATGACAGCCAGAACCCTGATGGCGGGTCCTGGGACTAGAGTGGCAGCTTCTGGATGACATGGAATGACAGCCCTCCCTCCCTGTAATGTAGGCCCCAGAACCCTGACAGTGGGTCCTGGGGCTGGAGTGGCTGGATGTTTCTTGATGTGGTGGAATGATGGCTTCCCATGAGCGGAATGATGGCCCCATAACCCTGATGGTGGGTCCTGGGGCTGGAGTGACTGGCACCCTTACTCAGCCTGGTGTTGCAGGCTGCCAGGCATTGGCGGAGCAGTCGCAGAGGCCCAGCCAGGGCTTGGTGGCTGGCACCCCTACTCAGCCAGGCTTTGCAGGCTGGCAGCCCTCCAGTTTTGCTCATTCTTTGCTGGGTTCTCTAGTTCTAGTCACAATCATGGCTGGGCATTGCAGGCTGCCAGGCATCAGTGGAGTGGCAGCACAGGCCAGGCCACAGGTCCAGGGCTTGGTGGCTGGCACCCTTGCTCAGCCAGGCATTTCAGGCTGTCTGGCATTGGTGGAGCAGCGGCAGAGGCCTGGCCAGGGCTTGGTGGCTGTCACCCCTACTTGTCCGGGCATTGCAGGCTGGATGGCATCTGTGGACCAGTGGCAGAGGCCTGGCCAGGGCTCGGTGGCTGGCACCCCTACTTGGCAGGGCATTGCAGGCTGGCATCATACTCAACTGAGCTCAAGAAGCTCTACTGAAAATTGGGCAAGCCTTACCCGGTGGTAAATCTTGTGGACACCCAGCCGCTGTCTACCAGCGCACTCATCCAAGCTATGTCCATCAACAAGAGGGAGGAACAAATAGATGATGGGCAGTGCCAGCAGCAACAGCAGACATTGGATTGCCCGGGCACAGAACCCATGGCACAGACAGCAGAGGCAGCATTTGGCAGCAGCAGCAGACATTGGATTGCCGGGACACAGAACCCATGGCATAGACAGCAGAGGCAGCATTGGCAGCAACGACAGAGTGGATTGCCTGGGTACAGAACCCATGGCACAGACAGCAGAGGCAGCATTGGCAGCAGCAGCAGACGTTGGATTGCCTGGCAGCAGAACCCATGGCACAGACAGCAGAGGCAACATTGGCAGTAGCAGGTATTGGATTGCCAGGGTACAATACCCATGGCATCAGCATAGATTGGAAGGCCAAGACACAGAGCCTTTGGCAGTGCAGAGACAGCAGCAGCAGCAGCAGACATTGGATTGCCAGGGCAAAAGAATCCATGGAACAGCATGAGATGGTAGCAGCAGGATTGTGTAGGCACATTTGGATTTGCCAAGGAAGAGCCCTCATGGACCAGCAGACCGCAGCAGCAGGATTACCAGGTCAGTGGGGCACATCACACAGGGTTGCCAGGGCAGGCAAACAGGCACCTTGGCATGAGAGGCAGGCAGGCTGGGGCAGAACTTCAGCTTTGCCCACAGGGCAGGCAGACAGGTACTTTGGCATGAGCAGAAGGCAGACTGAGGCAGGATTTGGTCTTGGCAACCTGGGCGGTCGGGTGGGTAGACTGGCAGCGTGGCATGAGCAGAAGTCAGACTGAGGCAGGGTTTGATCTTGGCAACCTGGGCAGGCAGGCAGACAGTCTGCATGGCATGAGCAGAAGGCAGAATGAGGCAGGGTTTGATCTTGGCAACCTGGGTGTGCGGGCAGACAGACAGGCAGTGTGGCAAGAGCAGAAGGCAGACTGAGGCAGGGTTTGATCTCGGCCACCTGGGTGGGCCGGGAGACAGGCAGTATGGCATGAGTATCAGAAGTCTGGCTGCAGCACGGTTTGATCTTGGCAACCTGGATGGGCGGACAGACAGGCAGCATGGCATTAGCAGAAGGCAGACTGAGGCAGGGTTTGAACTTCATAACCTGGGTGGGAGGGCGGGAAGACAGGCAGCATGGCATGAGAGTCTGTAGGGAAGGCAGGCTAGGACATTGGCAGGGCACTCAGATAGGCTGGCAAAGACTGCAGCACGTGCAAGAGAGAGCCAGTCAGATAGGTGGGCTGAGATCATCTAGCCAGAGGCCAGCTGTCAGGCTTACAACTTCCCAATGTCACCCTGTGTCATGAGGTCAGTCAGATAGGCCAGCCTAGCCCATCTATTCAGAGAGAGAGAGAGGCAGGGTGGGCACTGAGCATTGGGAGGGAGGGACAGTACCTCAGCAGCAGCAGCCCAGATTCAGGAGGAGCCCTGTCCCAAGATTGCCCCTGGCATGGGATGGCATCTGCCACTGTACCATCAATCCATTTCAAGGGCTAGCTCAGGGAATCCCAACAGCGGAAGGTTCACCTTTATAAAAAGCAACTGCTCCACCAACTTGGCCCACAGTCTCAGCTGGTACAGCGAGCAAATGACCCTGCCATGGAGAACACCCGCTCACTGGGGACACTCGTTGGTGGGCAGGACAAGAGACCCTTGGCCAATTTGGACAGGGCCGGCCACACTTTGGTCTTGCCGGGCCAGTAGGCCAAGGGATCACTGCTGGGTTTGATGCACCGCTCCTCCTCCAGGTAGCTCTCCACTGCTGCTGAGGTACTGTCATACTCCCTCAAATAGCTCTGCCTGGGCACCACTGCCCTCAGCCACACTGCCTGCCCTGCTGTGCACAAGCCCATGCTCTCTCTCTCTCTCTCTCTCTCTCTCTCTCTCTCTCTCTATCTATCTATCTATCTATCTATCTATCTATCTATCTACAGGAATGGGGGAGGAACACAGACAGCTCACAACAAACAAAACAGGGAGGGGTACAAAACTTAAATGAAACCTAAATCAAACTAATGCTATTCTAAATAAATCCAAAAACAGGGGAAGGGAATCAGGGATGGAATATATACAGGGAGGAGGGAAGGATTCAATGGAGGGTAGG
Source organism: Sphenodon punctatus (assembly GCA_003113815.1). NCBI lineage: Eukaryota > Metazoa > Chordata > Lepidosauria > Sphenodontia > Sphenodontidae > Sphenodon > Sphenodon punctatus. The sequence continues at coordinate 2,818,285 of QEPC01007433.1, read as the reverse complement.
GATAAAGAACACAGGGAGGGGTAAAAAATAAAAATAACACCTAAATCTATCTAATCTAATCTAAATAAATGAAACTATGGAGGTAAATGTGTGGAAATGGGTGAAATAGGAGGAGGATGCCAATGGATTAGGAACACAAACTTCTGGGAGTGGAAGAGTTCTGAAAACTCCTGCTGACAGGATCAGTGGTCAGCTCAGAAGGAATTGGAAGAGGGGAGGGCAATGACTTTTGTTACTTGCTGTGCCCACCTCACCACAAGCCCCATTGGTTCTGTGCAGCCTAGCCCGTGGCCAATCGCAGACTGTGAAGCCAGTGGTCTGAGGAAAAGGGAAATGGTATTGGGCAGGCTGGCTGCTAGTCCAAGCCTCTGCACCCCTGGCACCAGAAAGTCTGCTCCTCAGCTCCTCCCACCCTCCCCCCGGTCCTGCCAGTCCTTTTTTCCCCACCTGAATGCACCTGAACTCATCCAAATGCAGCCGAACTGTTCGAAACTTCGGGCGTTCAGTTCAGCTATTTGGTTCAGCCATCCAAACTGGCCGAGGTTCGGCCGAACAACAAACATTCCTACTGGCCACTATCATCCATGCTTTCATCACCTCAAGGCTATATTTTTGTGATGCCTTCTGCATGGGGCTGCCCTTGGTGATGCTTCAGAAGCTGCAGCTAGTGCAAAATGCAGCAGCTCACCTCCTTTTGGGGGTGAGGCACTGGGAGTACATTACACCAGTGCTCTGAAGTCTGCACTAGCTTCCTATAGCTTTCTGGACATAATTCAATTTGCTGGTTTTGACCTTTAAAGCACTAAATGGTCTGTGCCCCACATATCTAAGAGACCGCCTGTCCTTCCATGCCCCACCACAGCCCTTGCAATTGGCCGGGAGTGCCTCCCTGTGGATACTATACCATCTGTTAAACTTGTTGTATGGTGTCGTCTTGCAGGGGAACGTTATATGTGGTTGCTCCAATCTTATGAAACTCCCTTCCCTCATAGTTTCATCTTATGGAGTAGATATAAACTTTTCTTTTTTAAAAAAGGCATTTTATGGGCAGGGATGGAAATGGGGTAGGAGTGTGAAGGGGTGTTTTGGGAGGGTTTTGTAGGGTTTGTGGTGGGGTTGTGGACGGTGAGGGAAAAGTTGGGGTGTGTATGTTTTATGTTGCATGCTTTGTTTTTATTAGTTGTGTAAGCCCCCCTGAGCCTTTTGGGAAGGGTGGGGTAGAAATCAAAAATAAATAAATAAATAAATAAATAAATAGATACGTCTATCTTACTGTTCTGTAAAGCTCCAGGTATACTGCTGGTGCTATACAAATGCTTATAATAATAATAATAAATAACAGGAAGAGGAAGCACAGCACTATCCACATAATCTTTTGATGAACTACAAACTGATACAATGGGTAAAAACATCTCCTGTTGCCCGCTGAGGCCCACTTTGGCCTGCTGTGGCCAGGGGCAGGTAGGTGGCTAGCCAGAGCCGTGTCCTCACAAAACCCTTTGAGGTCATAGTCTGGACTAAGGACTGCCCATGCGGGCCAACATGGTCTAGCACATCTGTGCAGCCCTACCATGGCCCCCGACCCGGGGGTTGGTGCCATGGCTGATCTCCATGGCTGACCATCATTGGCCACCATGGCTGACCATCAGGGCAGGGCAGGGTGCTGGGGAACAGAGTGCAGGCAGAGGCACCCACCCGCACATTTGTTATATTCCCCACCCTACCCTGGTCATATGGGCAGCGGGATGGCTCTCTGGCCACAGGAATGTTAATTCTGTGCACCGACCAGGCCCTAAATGTGTAGGCTGTAGTTTCACACCCAGAGCCGGGCTGGAAAGCCCCCGCACCACCCACATGTCTGTTTCTACCCTATGTTTTTCAAATTTAACAACCTCAATAAATGTAATCTGAGCACCTGTACCCATCCATAACACGCACTGGAGGTAATGAAAGCTGAAGATTGTTAGTACCCAGTACCCCTGAAAAAACAGACCACTCTTAAGTGACTTATTAGTTTTGATTAACTTTTGGCAATGTAATGGGGAGATTTAGGCCAGATCTATTTACCACGTGGTTATAATTTGCACAAGGCAAAAGAATTCAGCTTTACTATCACAACTCGGATTTGGGCATTATCGGGGGTGGTGGAAGGGGGGGGACATAGCTTTGATTTATTTATTTATATTAACAATGAATAAGGAACTCCTCAATGAGAACTTAGACTCTGCTTACGAATACATACCACAGGTTCTCCAGTGTTTAGGTAGGGTTATGTGGGAGAAGTGGCCACTGACACTTCCCTCCCCCAGCACATATCTAATTTATGACATTGTTTTCTCACCCCACAACCTAACTGGACAGATTAACCAGAGTAGTCTCTGCTTTGACCAATGGTTTGGAATGCAGCAACCTAACCCTGCTTGGGTCAGGAAGCTGCCGTGGACATGGTCCGGACTGGTTAAGACCACAGAAAAAACATTCACACAGCCTGGACCCAGGGGGCGGGTAGACACACGAACATGTGGCCACCTGGCCCTACCCCTGTGCTGTGGCCAGTGTCCTGCCCCCCACCATGATGGGAAGGGAAGCTCTAGCAGCCAGCCATGGCGGACCCAATCCAGGCCAGCAGGAACAGACATGCAAACACACTCTGGCTTGCTTTGGCCCGATCTTATTGGTGCTAGCCCAGGCTGTGACTTTTGCCATTTTCTGAGGTGAGAGCCCAGGCTAGCCACCAACATGCCCAGGGTCCATCTGGGTAAACATCTGGTGGCCCAGTAACAAATATGACATGACAGTGGCCTATGGGCCAGAGTGGACTACAGCAGGTCACTGTCACATTTGTTTTTACCCTAGTAAACTCCAGCTGTAATGTAAAATGGGCATATGTTTCATGTAGAGGGCAGGAAAGGAATTCTTTCCCCAAGTGTTCTGTCTTATTCCTTTATCCTTCCTCTGAGGGATCAGCTAGCCACAGCCTGGGCTGTCACTCTGAAATAGGGTGGCTGTAATGAAGAAGACGTGGAGGATTTTATTTCAGATTCTTAACTGCTCGGGCTAGTTCAGAGTCTGACTGTCATTGTAGGTGTCACGCCACAGTCCCGTGGCGTGCCTCGGCGGCGGGGGTGACGGGGGACTTCCGGGGGAGCTCGGGAGGCGCCGACAGCGATCCCCTCCGTCCAGGGACAGGGCTCGCCCTCGCGGCAACAGGACGCATCTCCGGCGTCGTCCCAGGCTCCTCCCCCTCCGCAACCAGGAGCCGCGGAGAGGGGAATCCCTGCCCTGCCCCGACGCAGTGCGCGCCTTGCGGCAGAGCGCGCTCGGCGTGGGGCGGGGCCCTAATCAAACTTCAAGGGTTGACACTTGAAAGGCTTGTGAGGGGTATAAAGCTACCGGCGGGACAGTAAAGCCCCGCCGGTAATCGAGAGAGAGACTGGCCCTTGCTTCTGCATTACTGAGAGCTAAGTGATTGGGATAGTGATTGTTCTTGTTTGCCTTGGTGTCTGTGTACCTTGCCTTGCTATACCTGCCTTTCCCCCCCCCTTCTCCAGGAACTATTGTACAAACGCGGTGTGAGTGAAGATCCAGCATTCCCCTCCCATTCCCTCTTCCTGTGGGTTCCTGGGCGGGTGTATTGTTGTCCGTGTCTCCCCTTCCTAACCCCTCCAACCCCTATACCCAGTACGAAAGAGCCCTTGTCCTCCCTATTTTGCCCCCTTCTTCCTAGCCCTTACTGTCCCTTGCGCCTTGGTCCACTCCCTGGTCCCCCTCCCCCGCTCCCCCTTCAAGTGAGTTCCTGCACTGTGTTTCACCCAGGTGTCCGGGAGCGCGTGGCTGAAACGAGTGTGGCTCTTCTCCTTCCTTGCTTAGATTCCCTTTTCCGTCTGCGAGTGGCACATTCTCTCCGCCCCTGTGATGAAAAGGGTTGCCTTCTATTTAATGTAGGAAAGCCCACCCAACAACCTGAGGGGATTACTGCCAACCCAGTTTGTCCTCGGAGAGACGGCCACGAGCAATACCTTCTTCCTAAAGACCCTATCTAATTCCCCCCCCCCTTCCTAACAGAATTACCGGCACCTAAACTCCCCTTTCTTTTTACTCCTTCCCACCCTCATGGAGCCCCAGGACCCTGCCAAGCAGATCCTGGACCTCCTTCAGGCCGTTCAGGGTCTGACCTTGGAAGTTCAGGATCTTAGGGAGCGGAATCAGGTTCTGCAAACACAGAACCAGGTGTTACAAGGAATGGTGGGAGCAACAGGAGGGGTGGGTGAGGAGTTAACCCCAGATCCCTCCCCCATGCCACAGTCCCTTCCAGGCCCAGGCCTCCTGTCTCCCATACCTAGAGAACCCAAGGCCCCACGGCCGGATAAATTTTATGGAGACCGCCGGGCATGCCAGGGGTTTCTGGCCTTATGTAATTTAACCTTTCAAACCCAACCCATCACGTACCAAACTGATCAAGCTAAAGTGGCCTTTATTATTGGGTTATTGGGAGGAACGGCCCTTGATTGGGTCACTCCTCTTCTAGCCACAAATGATGCCCTTCTGCAAGATTATGAGGGATTTGTCAAACAATTTAAATATTTATTCGATTACCCTCATCGGATGCGAGACGCCGAACAGGCCATCCTCCACTTAAGACAAGGGAAAGCTTCCCTTCTGGACTACATCACTCGGTTTCGATGCTTGTTCTTTGACTTAAGGTGGAGCGATGCAGCCCTGCGTGCCTTGTTTCGTCAAGGCCTCACTGAGGAGATCAAGGACCACTTGGCAGGAGCAGCAACTACCCCTGCCACTTTAGAGGAGCTGATCACTTTGGCCATCCATATTGATGACCGGCTGGGAGAAAGACGAAAAGAACGACAACGCGAATTCAGCAAGGGGGCTTTTTCCAAGAACATTCCGATGCCCATGGTGAAACCCCCTGCTTCCCCCCCAGAGGAAGGAACGGAACCAATGCAAATTGGAGCCATTCGGGGTCCGTTAAGCCTCGTCGAGAAGGAAAGACGACGCCTCCTCCGTCTTTGCTTTTATTGTGGGGCAAATTCTCACTTCTCCAAGGAATGCCCAGTGAAACCCAGCCGCCCACCGAGACCGGGAAATGCCAACAACCGGGAGTGGCAGGGGGCCTCCCGGTAAGCTTCGTATTCCCCAAAGGTCCTGTGGGCGCCCGAACTTCCTCTTCCTGGCATTTACTTATTCCCATGATGATTCAGGTTGACCCCTGTACTTCCAAGATTGTTCACACCCTCATAGATTCTGGGGCTTCCTGCAATTTTATGGACATCGCCCTCGCCCGCGCTCTAGGAATCCCTATTCAGCAACGCCCTCACATAGAATGGATACAAACCATCGATGGATCACCTATCTCCTCTGGGCCTGTGCTCCAATGCACCCCTCCGTTGCCATGTTCCATCGGGAGCCATCGAGAGGATCTACATTTTGATCTTATTGCTTCCCCCCTCTTTCCTGTGGTGTTGGGATTCCCGTGGCTCCATCAACACAACCCCACGATCGATTGGACAAATCGAAGGTTACAATTCCAATCTTCACAATGTCAACAAGATTGTCTGCTCCCGGTACCAGGGACCCTAGGGGCAACAGAAGTCTCCCCTTATGACGGGACGTCTACGCTCCCTTCGGCTTATAAGGACCTTGAATGTGTTTTCAACAAACTAGAAGCGGACGTCCTCCCTCCGCATCGCCCATATGACTGCCCTATTGAATTACTCCCAGACACAGAGCCCCCGTATGGCCGCATCTACAATCTGACCCCAAAGAAAACCTCGACAAGGGTTTCATTAGGCATTCCTCATCCCCCGCAGGGGCCCCCCTCTTCTTTGTGCCCAAGAAGGAGGGTGATCTTCGTCCATGTATTGATTACCGTGGGCTTAACAGCATCACGATTAAAAAACGCTATCCCCTTCCCCTCATTTCAGAACGTCTAGGGAAACTTCAAGGGGCCACCATCTTCACCAAATTAGACCTTCGAGGAGCATATAACTTAGTTCGAATCAAGGAAGGAGACGAATGGAAAACAGCATTCCGAACACGTTTTGGCCACTTCGAATACTTAGTGATGCCCTACGGACTGGTAAATGCCCCAGCGACGTTCCAGCATTTTATCAACGATATCTTTCGGGATTTACTTGATGACTTCCTAGTGGTCTATCTAGACGATATTTTAATCTTTTCCTTTTCTCGTCCCGAGCATGTAAGACATGTTCGAATCGTCCTTTCCAGGTTACGGACCCATCAATTATATTGTAAATTAGAAAAATGTTTGTTTAATGCAACCAGTGTCCCCTTTTTGGGATTCTATATATCTGCCACCGGAATTCAAATGGACCCCAGTAAAGTTTCCGCTATTCATCGTTGGCCTGCTCCCTCTTCAGTTAAAGCGTTGCAACGCTTTTTAGGTAGTACTAATTACTACCGCCAATACATTGATAACTATGCCCAAAAGACCGTCTTATTAACACAACTCCTGAAGAAGGGAGCCAGTTATCAATGGACCGCTCAACACCAACAAGCCTTCTTGCAATTGAAACGAGCGTTCCTGTCAGCACCACTACTCCAACATCCAGATACCACTAAGCCCTTCATCGTTGAAGCAGATGCTTCAGACCGAGCCCTAGGGGCAGTTCTCACTCAAAAGATTGAAGGCCAGACTCAAAGACTACCGTGTGCTTATTATTCACGCCAACTATCGCCGGCGGAGAGAAACTATACTATTTTGGATAAAGAACTCCTGGCCATAAAAGCAGCCTTCGAGGCTTGGCGACACTACCTTGAAGGGGGGCCCCACCCTATCTTGGTTCTTACCGACCATAAGAACATAATATATCTTCAGACCGCACGAATTACAAATGGGCGACACGCTCGCTGGGCTCTTTTCTTTTCGCGGTTTCACTTTAAAATTCAATACCGCCCCAGATCAGAGAATACCATGGCGGATGCACTATCACAGTGGGACGAGACTAAGGATACCCCTCCTTCTTGCCCCGAACCTGTTATCTCCCCACACATCTTTGCAGCTACCTTCCCCTCCTTACAAGACCTCCAAGAGGGAAGCCCTCAGTTAGCTGCACTTCCAGACTGTTCCCGTGTCAATGGTCTTTATTACCATAAAGGACTAGTCGTGATTCCTTCTAAGTATCGACCGCAGGTCTTATGGGCCCACCATGATTCCCCATTGGCCGGACACCCAGGATACCAAAGAACTCTTCGTCTCATTCAACGGAACTTCTGGTGGCCCAGAATCCGTAAAGATGTCGAGAGGTATGTCCAGGGTTGTTCCATATGCGCTCGGACTAAGGTTCCCCGCCAACTCCCCGTAGGATTACTACAACTAACGCCTGTCCCTAAGGGGCCATGGCAACGAATCGCAATGGACTTTATTGTGGGACTACCCCCTTCCAATCACCAGACAACCATTTTGGTGGTAATTGATTACTTTACGAAGATGGGACATTTTATTGCTTGTCCCGGACTTCCAACAGCAAAAACCACCGCGGAATACTTATTAAAAGAAATCGTCAGCCTCCATGGCCTCCCGACTGAGATCGTTTCAGATAGGGGCCCCCAATTTACCTCCAAGTTTTGGAAGGCCCTTTGTACCCTCTTAGGTATTACAATCAGATTAACTACGGCATACCATCCCCAAGCTAATGGACAGGTAGAGCGAACCAACCAACACGTCGAACAATACCTCCGGTGTTTTTGTAACTATTTACAAGATGACTGGACAGACCATCTGGCCCTCGCTGAATTTACCTATAATAACGGATCAAATGCTTCTTTAGGGGATTCTCCTTTCTATATTTCCTATGGGTATCACCCCGCACTAGGACTACCTTCTAAGCCTTTGATGACCATTCCAGAGGCAGGGGCCATAGTACAGCAAATCCGACGAATCCAAAATAAAGCCCAACAATGTCTCCAAAAGGCCCGTCAGAAATATAAAGATATAGCAGATAGACATAGGAAACCTGCACCT
>QEPC01007433.1:2795378-2809510 GCA_003113815.1 Sphenodon punctatus | reverse complement strand
GCCGGTAATCGAGAGAGAGACTGGCCCTTGCTTCTGCATTACTGAGAGCTAAGTGATTGGGATAGTGATTGTTCTTGTTTGCCTTGGTGTCTGTGTACCTTGCCTTGCTATACCTGCCTTTCCCTCCCCCTTCTCCAGGAACTATTGTACAAACGCGGTGTGAGTGAAGATCCAGCATTCCCCTCCCATTCCCTCTTCCTGTGGGTTCCTGGGCGGGTGTATTGTTGTCCGTGTCTCCCCTTCCTAACCCCTCCAACCCCTATACCCAGTACGAAAGAGCCGTTGTCCTCCCTATTTTGCCCCCTTCTTCCTAGCCCTTACTGTCCCTTGCGCCTTGGTCCACTCCCTGGTCCCCCTCCCCCGCTCCCCCTTCAAGTGAGTTCCTGCACTGTGTTTCACCCAGGTGTCCGGGAGCGCGTGGCTGAAACGAGTGTGGCTCTTCTCCTTCCTTGCTTAGATTCCCTTTTCCGTCTGCGAGTGGCACATTCTCTCCGCCCCTGTGATGAAAAGGGTTGCCTTCTATTTAATGTAGGAAAGCCCACCCAACAACCTGAGGGGATTACTGCCAACCCAGTTTGTCCTCGGAGAGACGGCCACGAGCAATACCTTCTTCCTAAAGACCCTATCTAATTCCCCCCCCCCTTCCTAACAGTAGGGGTCAGGAAGTATTTCCCCCCCAGCTCAAATTGGCTGGTGACTCCGCAAACTTTTTGCCTTCCCCTGTAGGGTTGGGTATGGTTCACTTGCTTGAGTTGTCTGGTTATGTCTCACTAAAAATCTATATCTCAATGTACGGTTAACCAATGGAACACATTGCCAACGGATGGTGTGAAGGCCAATAGCAATTTCTTGGAGAATAGGTCCATACTGGCTATTAGTCAAGCTTGTGGCAGGATGAGACCTCTGAGTGCAAGGAGCCTGTAGTGAATACCAGGAAATGGTTCACTCCATTATGAGTTGTTGTCAACTGTTCTGAAGCGACTGAAATTGGCCACTGCTGGAGACTGGATGGACTATTGATCTGATCCAGGATGGCATTTATGTTCTTACTTTCAAAGAATCATTAATTCCCTGCAATTGTAGGGGCCTCTGGCACTGGTACATCATGCTTCTTCAGCTCACTCCCTGTAGCACACATTCATTTAGTGGGGCTGGTGGTTGGTTGTTGTTTTGTGCATGTGTTTTGTTTTTGGTCTCCTGTCTAAATTAGCACTGGTGTTCACTTAGGGATGGTGAGAAGGAACTTGCATTCCATGTGCAGGGAGGTCAGGCTAAATGATCTAATGGTCTCTTACAAGTTTGGAATGGATCCTATTACTCCATTCAATCAGTGGTTTTTATGCTGATCTAAATCAGCTTTGAATCTGACCTCAGTAGTTTTGATCTTATATCCCATTCCCTCTATTTACCCAGGGGTAAAAAATGAGTGCACAATAAACTTGGTGGTTCTTCTACAGAAGTTTTGTTTCATGCGAAGAACAATTTGTAACCAGTTTGCCTCCCAATTACAATGGACAAATAGGCCATGTTTTGTAATTGTATTATTATTTGAAATGAATCCATCCATGAATTATGGTTGTCTTTTGTTTTCTTACCATAGTCTACAGACTGCTCTAAAAAAATGAGCAAAGCTTTCAACCATTTATAATACAAGCAGAATGACAAAAAGGACTACTCTTTTTTGGTTTGCATTAATGAGTTTGTCCCCCCAAATATATGCAATAATATCAGAAATTAAGTTATAAATGTAGCAATGTGCTCCGAGTCAGCATGAAAATCTGCATGCAAATGCATAATAATCACAGATCTACAATATTACAATATTAAAAAATACCCACAATTAAATTATCATGTGGAAATAATCATAATGTTATTGGAAACTCAATTATTGTGGCAACCCTTGTCGGGGAATTAGCAGGCTATGGCAAAGGCAAATCAAACCTGAATTCATCAAATATATATTATCACAATATTACATGTTCACTTCGATTCCATGCAAAGACAAACATCCTCACTCACTAGTATCTGCTCAATGCATTTGTATTATTCATGAACAACTCTGTGATCTATTATACATACAAAACTGATTGTACACAGCTTGCCGCAGGCTACAATGCAGAGACACAGAATTAATTTTATTATATACACATGCATGATAATTGTGTAGGATTCGGTCAAATATCAAACCCTGCTCTTGTGCTCCATTATTTTACTTTTCAAAAAGGGGTCTAAGGTCAGCACCGATTTCTCATTGGTGACAGTGAAACTCTTTGTCATTTAGAGTAGAAAGTTCCTGGGTACTAATGAGCCTGGGTCCAAGATGAATGGTCACACACTTCCACCCAGACGCTCCCAGCCACAAAAAGAAAAATATAAGTTTTATTGAGACTGTCAACAATTCCTTCCCTCTCACACACACACATATATATGTTTGGAGTCAGAGACTTAAATTTCTACTTGTACAGAAGTCCCAAGCAAAAATTGGGAAACCTTTTTCCCCCCTTCCATTTCTTTTCTTAAATTTTTCTGGACTTTCCCAAAATTCTTTAAGGAAACGGTTCATACATTCAGGAAACCTGTTTCTTAGCTTAAGATGGTTTTAATTCTGACATTCAGCTTCAAAATCTGTTGCTATGATAGGACTGGAAGGGGTCTAAAGGGTCATCTAGTCCATCCTGCTTTGTAGGTGCAGGATTCGTTGTACCTAAACTGCCCCAACAGAAAAACCCACCAACAGAGAAATAGAGCATAGAATAAAAGATCCATATCAAGTAGTGATCAGGAGTGCCCAGAGCACACTAATAGCTGAGATAAAAGAGAGCATTTATTTAATTATTTTATTTATTTTATTTATTTATTTATGTAATTTCATGGTGTTTTGTGATCCCTTTTAGAAGTATTTGCACAGGATTATCTTTTCTTTTCTTTTTTTTCCCTGAGGTGAACACACTGAAAAAACACCAGAAGGGTGATCGGAAAGAGTTCTTTAGAAAGGTGTGGAGATATGATGGTAGCAATTTTCTATATTTTGGTAAAACTAATAAATTCCTAAATATTTTTATGGGTAGAGATAGTATGGCTCTTACTGAATACACATCAGCCTAATGCAAAAGGTCTTAATAATGTCCTCTGCATGTTTTAAATGACAAATCCAAAGCTGATTAAAATCAGGGTCCGTGGAAAACGTGCTACTGCGATTTGTGATTTTATTGCAGAATTCCCCCCTCTGGGGAAAAAAACAACCCAGTAGAAAAACAGAAATTCCCCACGAAATTCTCCATCAAGTAACATCACAGGCATGAGAGCCAAACACAGGCTTGCAGGCCTTCTCGCACATGCAGTTCCCTAGTCTGCATGGGATGGGGAGCCGAGCCTGCAAGCAACTCTCTGCAGCCCTGTACCTCCAGCTGGCGCCTGCAGCCCCTACCTGGACCAGGAAGATACTGCCCTGCTCAGGTGCCTGCTCCTGGAGGATAGGCAGCTTGTGTGGGCAGCTGGGGGGCGCAGAGAGAGGTAGGGGGAGTATAATTTATGCTCCCTTGCATACTTAATAAAGGTCAGTCACAGGAACTGGCATTCTAGCTCGTGGAATTGGGGGTTTTGGTTTGCAGAATTTGGAATTTGGGCTCATGGAATTTATGGAAACCTTTTGCAGAAATCACGGGGCCCTGATTAAAATTAAAATTTAAACTTCAACAGGCTTGTTCTAAAAGCTTTCTAACTAAATTTGGTCCTTGTGAACCTTACCAATAATTTATTTATTTATATGACTCCAGAGATATGTATAAAATGTACAGGTCTTCATAAGAGTCCTCACAACACATTTTATCTTTATTGTTGTAGTTGAATTGTTTTGTTTTTGTTGTTTGTTATTATTATTTATATAGTGCCAGTAGTGTACCTGGCACTGTACAATCAGTAGTTACAGATAGGTCCTAACCCCAAAGGGCATACAATCTAAGAGATAAGGAAGGGGGAGATGAGGGAGAGTTGAACATCAGGGGAGACAAGGATACATTCATGAATTTGAGAAAATGCAGGTGCATGTGCTTAACTTACTTACATGGAAGAGAGAGGGAGGGAGGGAGAGAAGGAGGTGGATGCAAGTTCACTCATGACAAGCCAGGGTAAGCCTGATGGAAGAGGTAGGTTTTCAGGAGGGATCTGAAAGTTGGGAGGGAGGGAACAGAACAAATGTATCCAGGGAGGGAGTTCCAGGCACGGCGTGGCCGCAAGAGAGAAGGGACAAAGATGAGCAGGGGAGTAGCAAAGAAGTGAGGGTGGGGGCAGAGGAGAAGTGAAGCTCCCAGACAGGAATGTGGCGAGGTATAAGAGTGGAGAGATATGGGGGAGCAAGGCCATGAAGAGTCTTGAAGGTGAAGACAATAGGGGTGTGCGCCAGGCCTCCATGTCGTTTTCATTTTTCATTTTCATTTTTGTTATTCAAAAATGTCACTTTTGTTATCATTATTAACAACAATGTCATTTTCGTTATCATTGTCCTTATTGGTATTGGTACCATTTCAAATGAAGATTTTATTTTTGGTATCAGTATCGTTATTGATTCCCATGTGCATCTAATATCTATCTAAATCTAAGGGGAGGCGGGGGAAGGGAAAAGGAAAACAATCTATTATCTAATCAATTATCTATATAACTATTCTAATCTAATCTATACGTCTATAATCTATATCTATATCTAATCTATACTACCTATGTATATATAATGTACAAGGAGGAGAAGGGCAGGGAAAGGGAGAAGGTAAAATGTAAAGTATGAGGAAGGAAAGGTATTGGTGGTAATACAATGAGGGCTAGGGAGAATTTTTGTGTGTGTGTGCAAGCACCACAGTTCTATAAACGCAACCTGACAAGCAGAGCTCTCACAGAACAGAGAGAAAAGGCCTGGCTCTCCCATTATAAAGGGTTGCAGTGTCCTCCCCCAAAGCCCCTCTAATTGGCTGTGGAAGGCAGAAGGCATTGAACAATCACAGAGTGCCGTGAGACTTCTGGGGCCTGCTCATTGGCCAGCGATACATCCATCAGATACTGCTGAGCTGCTCACCCCTCCCAACACAGGCACAGTTCAAGAGTTCAATCCTGTATAGGGCTCTGAGATGTCTTCTCCCTCCTCCCCTCTCCACATTTTCCCTCCAAAACCCAACTGCCACAGCACTAATGACAACAATAATGACATTGTCATTTTCATTTTTGTTTTTGGTATCTATATTGTTATTCTCGGTTGTTGTTTCCAATATCGTTATTCTTGGTTGTCGTTTTCATTATTGCAATAATGAAAACAACATTTTTTGTTATCGTTATTGTAATAACAAAAATGACATGCACACCCCTAGACGACTAGGAGTTTGTGCCAAATGCATTCCAGTAGAGGGAGTCAATGTAGGGTAGAGAGGAGGGGATGAATGTGGTCAAAGCAATGGGCAAGGTGAATGACTTCAACAGCAGAGTGTTGAATGGAAATGAGCAGTGGGGTGAGATCAGAGCAGGGAAAACCAGTAAGAAGGAAGTTACAGTAGTCATTGTCAAGGTGAGAGGTTACTTGAGCGTGAACTAGGGTGTTTGCAGTGGCAACAGTAAGGAAGGGTCAGATTTTAGCAATATTAAACAGGACAAAGCGGCAGAATTTGGCAACAGCCTGGATATGAGGCATAAAGGAGAGGGCTGAGTCAAAAATGAATCACAGGCTATGTGCCTAAGGGACAGGTTGACTGGGGACACCCTCAGTGGAAACGGAGAGGGAAGTAGGAGGGGAATATTTTCAGGGGAAGATGAGGAGTTCACTCTTGGTCATATTAAGCTTGAGTTGGTAGCAAGACATCCAAGTAAGCAGAGATATTAAAGAGACAGTCAGTGACATGAGACTGGATAACGGAGGAGAACAGAGGAGTGGAGTGATAGAGTTGTGTTTCATCAGCATATGGGTGGTACTAGAAGCCATGAGACTTGATGAGTTTACCCAGAGAAAGAGTGTAAAAGGAGAAGAGAAGAGGGCCCAGGAGAGAGCCTTGGGGAACTCTCACAGAGAGGGGAAGCTATGTAGAGGAAGTACCCGTAAGAGAAATGTTGAAGGAGCGGTTCAAGAGATACAAAGAGAACCAGTCAAGAACAGAGTCCCAGAAACCAAGGGAACATAGTGAATCCAGGAGGAGGCCATGGTCGACAGTGGCAAAGGTGGCAAAGAGATCGAGGAGCACAAGGATGGAGTAAAGGCCTTAGACTTAGCTAAGAGAAGGTCATCAGTGATTTTAGTGAGGGCAGCCTCAGTCAAGTGGAGAGGGCGGAAGCCCGATTGAAGGGAGTCAAGGGAAGAATTAGAAGAGAGGAAATCAAGACAGCACGTTTGGACCGCTTGTTCTAGGAGCTTGGAGGCAAATGGTCAGAACAAAATGGGGCAATAGCTAGAACATTCATAGGGGTCAAGAATGGCCTTCTTAAGGATAGGGGAGACAATGGGAATTTTCACACACACCTTAACGGTTTACAAGCCCACAAGTAAGTTCCAGATGCATTTTTCACACACACACACACACACACACACACACACACACACACACACACACACACACACACACACACAATGTTTTTAATCCATGTGGCTAAAAGTACCAATTGTTATGCCTTTCCTTATATGGCAGTGGTAAGGTGTCATATAGACCTAATTTGCCAGTGCCATTGGAAGCTGGTGGTAACAGGTCATATATCGCATATAACTAATATTTCTCTGGCACTGTCTGAGTATCAAAACTAATGTCAGCTTATGACTGCTTTATTTCAATGGTTCCCAAACTTTCTGTCTGTGTGATCATAATTTGAGATTTAAATATAACTCTGTGACTCCAGACAACAACAAAAGACATGCAAAGTGTATCAAATATCAATCAGGATTGTATCTGTATCTGTAAATGGCATGATCATACATCCCATCCTATACCTTGAGAATCTGTTCTATTTTATGACATTATTAAGTTTCATATGAATATGTCTGAGAATTAACAAACCAGATTTCTATTGAAGATTTAGAAATATCATCAGTACCACAGAGGACTTCGTTGGCATCACATCTTCTCCAGGAAGAATCTCCGATGGGATCACCCTTGTTGGCCATCATACACTTAAATGCTTAGCTTTTTCCTCTTGAAAATCTCTGTTCCAGTTCCAAATATCCTGGTAGACTCTTGCATGAGAGCATGAGGCTTTAGCTTATGGGGCTTGCATTTGCATGCTTATACTAGTTGAGAATATTATATGGGAAAATGCTATTAAGTTTCTTCTAAGGTAAGTTTTAGAAGTTCACAAGGAAGCCCGTTAATGCATACTGTTCATTTCACCTTTGATAGTAATGCTATCCTCATCACATGTTAACTTACTGTACGCTCATGATATAATGACACTTTTCTCTCCACATGTACAAACATGACTATGGTGAGAGTGAGGGTGAAGTTGAACAAATGTGTTTCAGCAGTTCTTTCTTGGTATTTATTACCATGCCATAGCATTCCTGCAACCTTTCCTGCTGCTGGTCTAGTTGCTCAAGTAAACTCTTAATTGAATGCAGTAGCAGAAGTCTCCGGCGCATGGCTATCTGGATGCGGTACCTCTCCTTTTCTTCCAGTCTCTTCTTTTCTATGATCTCAGCTGCTTTCATGCTCCTCATCAGGATAGTCTGACCAAAGGCATAAGAGGCCATATTTGTGTCATCCCAAGGCAACTCTGTACTGTGACACCAGCTGAATGCATTTACTAGCAGAGAGGCAATATTTTGGGGGGGTCCCCAGAAGACATCGTAGGTAGGGATGGGCGAACGCGGTTCGGAAGTTCGGAGTTCGGCCTGAACTTGGCCTGTTCGGGCGACCAAACGCGAACCCAAATCCGAACACGAACTGACCGAACCAAACTCAATTCCGAACGTCGAAATGACCGAACAGTTCAGTCAGTTTGGTTCACGTTTGGGTGAGTTCGGGTGGCAAAAAAGGGTCACTGGAAGGTCAAATGTGACAGGGAGGGGAAGTCAGCTGACTTCCAGGCACCAGGGTGGAGAGACTTGCAAGAAACAAAACTATCTGCCTCCCCCCTTCCCAGCACCTTCTGAGCTAGTCACTGTTCCTGAACAGCAGGTGTTTCAGAAGGCTCCCTCTCCCAGCATTTCCCAGCTCCCCAATCCATTGCAATCCTCCTCCCATTTCACCCATACAACCCATCTACCCCCATATTATCATTTATTTAGTTTAGCTTAGATAGATTTCGTGGTTATTTTTTTTTTACCCCTCCCTGTGTTCCCTGTGTTCAATCTTCCTCCCTCCCTCCTCCCTCCATTGAATCCTTTCCCTCTCCCATCTATCCATCCCAGATTCCCTTCCCTTCCCCTGCTTTTTCATTTAGAGTAGGATTATTAGATTGCTTTAAGTTTAATTTCAGTTTTGTACTGAAATGAAACTGAAACCTTAAACTGAAACCTTGTGTTGTTTGTGATTCCCCCCATCCCAGATAGATAGATAGATAGATAGATAGATAGATAGATAGATAGATAGATAGATTAGAGATAGTAGACAGTTGTAAGAGTTAGCTTAGTGATATAGTGTTAGTGATTTAGTTTTAGTGTTTGTAGGAGTAGGCCTGTGTACTTATTAGATAATCCATTTAGTTCATAGCATTTAGAATAGTTAATCGCAGTTAGATTTAGTGTAGATAGCTATATATAATATTAGATTAAAAATTTAAATAAAAAACCCCATATAAAAACCATATAAAAAACAAAAAAACCATATAAAACCAAATAAAAAAACCAAAAACCAAATCAAACACAACAACAAAAACCCCATATAAAAACATTTCCCAAACGGCCGAACCTGAACCGAACGGCTGAACTGAACGGCCGAACCCGAACCCAGAGAACGAACTGAACGGACTAACAGAACGCAGCTGAACTGAACGGCCAAACACGAACCGCGATCTGTTCGCCCATTCCTAGTCGTAGGCCCCAAGGGTTCTGTAGCTTCAAACTTCCTACTGCAGCTTGTGTGAAGGATTTCCAGACATACAGAAGATAAACCTTCATGCTTTGGCTTACAGATTGACATAGGATAAGATGAGCCAGCTAATGATATATTTGCATCTGTTGAATGATATTCAGGGGACCCAGGGGCTATGTTACGTGCCTTGTTATGATTAATGAATTGTTGTCCCATGAAGTCTTTTAACACGCTATGGCCTTGCTAGATATAAACAGTCAAACTCGGTGGCACTGCTGATCTGCTCTCTTTGTTAGCAATACCTACCCGAGCATTTGCTGAACAGCGGTCAGCTGTGTGAGGGGTGTGACAAGGATGAAATGGATTTTCTTCTCTATTATTTTGTGTCTCCTCCTTGAATACCCAATCTACCTTGTCTGCCATGTGCTACACGAAGCTTGGAATGACTCTGCAAACAAAATTTGAAAGAAGATTTCATTTACAGCAGAAGGGAATACAGAATGACATTTGAGGAAAGAAAATCTCCTTATATTTAAGTGACAGACCTATTATTTTACGATGAAGCGCAACCCTTGGGTCACTTCAGGCCATTCCTTGTGATTTGCATTCAATGTTCTGGGAGACACAACATTAATCCAATAATAATTAAAATGATATACTGTACTATTAACATTCTCAAATCTTTAAAGCAAGGTGAGCAATGCCTGCAGCACTGCCTATGCTGACTAATTAAACCAAATACAGTTGTAAATGGCTATTGTAAGCACTTCCCCATTTAAAAATATGGCACTGGAAAGTGTAGTTTATAGTGACAGCAGAGTTACAGGGATTGATCAACTCGAAACAAAAGCCAAGGTAACATAAACAGCAGCTTTTGCTGTAACACCTTCCAAAATGACTGCTTCATAACATTTTGGCTTTGTTAATACTTTGTCCCCCTATTAATTTTCCTTTAGCAGGTAAACTACATGTTGGCTAGTGTTAGACAGGAAAGGAGCACTTACTGAGGTTCAGAGGGGGAAACGGTTAGAAGACTTGGGGTCTGTGCATCCTGTTTTCTCATAAATGAGTCAGCAAATTCTAAAGCAGGAACACATTATAATGCAGAAGCAGCAGCAGGCAGCATTACCCAGTCCCACCCAGTAACAGCAAATGCCTGCTGACAGTCTCAGCAGCCATAGGAGCAGACAATCTATCTGCAAAGCCACACTAGAGTAACAGGGGTCCAGATATCTAAAAAGTTTTCATTTTACCTGCTCCCCGTTTCTCTCAGCGACAGCACCCCTGCGGAAAAACCTGCCCATTCTAACATTGATCAGTTGCTCTGCATTTGCTTGTATTCTTTCTCAAGACAGCTAAAAGTGTCAGCTTAGTGTCACACAAAAGAGGGTGAGGCAACCTTGATTCTTACACAAACAAATATTATTTCCCTGAGAAAGAAATGAAATTAAAAAGAACCCTACCCACCTGAACTAAACCTAAAAGTGAAACTGAGGGTGCTTGCCCATGTTACCTGAGCCGGGGAAACTTACGTCTTGTAAACTCCTGGTGGGGAAACAAACATGTAGCTCTGATGTGGGTGCGGGGTTAAAAACGTCATCAGCCGTGTCTCTCATGTCTTCAATCATGAATGACAGGGCTCAAAATCCAGCCCTGTCATGCATGATTGAAAGCAACGAGAGACGTGACCGATGACACTTAACCCAGAGCCCATGTTCTGAGCTATACGTTTGTTTCCCTGCTGGGAGCTGATAAAACATAGGGTATTTTCAGACATTATGAGATCACGCTCAACCACAGGGAATTCCCACATGGTGATCGTGGTCTCGTAACACCTGTTGGGGCGAACGGAAGCTGCCCGCCAGATGTTCACCCCCATGAATCACGGGGGGGGGAATCACATTGAACACGCAAACAGAGGTCCTGCCCAGACCATCTCCATTTGCGTGTTCAATGTGATTCCCGCCCGTGATCAGGGGGATTGTCTTGTCTGGCCCCGGACCACGGCCCAGAATCAGCGGTGGGATTCCGGGCCGTGGTCAATGCCCCGGGGGGGCAGGCGCTGCGACTGCATTGGCTGTGGCGCCTGCCTGTCTCCAAGAGGGTGGGTGGCCTGGGGGGGCAGGGCTGTGCGGCCACACATTGAGTCACGCAGCTCAGCCCCCTCCCCAATTCCCCACTGGGATCAGCTGGCACGTCTGTTGGACGTGCCGGTTTGATCCCGGCGGGGGATCAACGGGTGTTTCCATGACGGAGCCAATACAGGCCCCGTCACATCTGAAAATACCCATAAGCTTCCCTGGCTCGGGTAATGTGGCAAGCACTCTAAGTCCACAATTGGTATCAGTCTTGGAGCTCAGCACCAATGGGTCTTGTGTGGGGAGTGCAAGGGGGTTCCTCGCCCCACCACTTCTGACCATCACAATATTATGATGCTCAGAAATGGGGCATGATACATCAGAAAGGGTGGAACCTTGTACTTGTATTTTTTAATACTGTGAGCTGCCCTGAGCTGTCTGAGAGAGGAGGGGCCGTATATTAAGAATTTTAAAGAAATAAATAAAAGAAATAATCCACTTTGCCCCGCCCCTTTTTGACATTATGACAATATGTCACAATGCTTGGAAAGAGGTTTGGTCATGTCAGAAAAGAGGAAGGGTGAAGCAGAGCTCCTGTCCCCCTGTTCTCCTGAAAAGAATTCTGCCCACACCTTTGCTTAACCCTCACTTTTGATCAGGCCTTTGGGGCTGCTTAGACACTGATTAAACTGGCTAACTTAAGACACCTACATTTGAAAATTCTGGCCTAACACTTTAACAAGGAGCCTCTGAACTGAGCACCTGCAGAACTAATTTTAGCTTTTCATCCTGAGGTTTGTCTTGAGCACAAGTTCATCAATGTAGAAAATGCACTGAAGTAATAAAATAAACAGACAAGCAGAGATCATTGATGTAACTTTGGGGGAAAACCCGTGTGATGGCAGAGTGCTGCTTTCACAAACCACTCTGGACCTGGAAGCTGCTGACAACCTGATCAGGAGGATCAGGTCTGGCTGCGAAACAAACGTTCATGCAACTGGGCCAGGAGGGGGCAAAGAGTTGCACGAATATGCAGATGTTGCATCCTCCCCTCCCCTCCCTCAACAGGAAGACATGGTGGCCACTCCAGACCAGGCCAGGAACAGCAAGCTATCACACGTAATAGCCCACTTCGGCCCTGTCAGGCAGGTTGTTTCCCGAGCATGTTGGTGTCTAGCCTGGGCTGTGATCCTGGAGGCCTCTGTGGTCAGAGTCCGGAATAGCCGCCAACACACCTGGGAGAACTCTGGGGCAAACATCTGAACTGCCCCCACCAAACAGGACAGTGGCCCATGGGCCAAAGCGGGTCTAAGTGGGTCTAAGCGGACCACCTCCATTTTTGTTAACGTCCGTCATTGACTTCAGTGGAACTATGTTGATTTACATAAGCTGACTAGGTCTCACTCTTTAAGTTCTCCTGGAAGACTTATTTTGGGTTTGTAAGTTCTGTTGGTGAAAGTTCTTAGCTGCCCATGAGACATCCAAATGAATGCAATGCGAGATATGAATGCAAGCAACAGAAGTTTAATTGTATTACCAAAAAAATGTCACTAGTTTAGTGCCATTTTTATTGCATTCACTTTGGGCACTATCAAGCACTTCTGAAGGCACAGATCTTAGGTGGCCAGGTGGAGGACAGCCATTGAATATATTTAACCATGCTCCATTTTCTGGTGGCATTTTCCTATGCTGGGTGCACATCTCTCGTAAAACCCTGCAAATTAGGGTATTTTCAGATGTGACAGCTTTTCAGCCACCACACTTAAATCCTGTCCAGGGTAAGAGCCCGGGGGTGGGGGTGGAATGGGTACAGGGTGAGAACCAGTGGCTATGGATCCACCCAGCCCTATCCTCCGTGCTGCAGTGCTCAGTGTGGTACTGCCTCCTCCCTGACGGGCAGGTGTGGAGGCCTATGAGGCCGCCGTGCCTGCCCAGAACTGCTCTGGCCACTGACCAGGGTTAGGTAGAGCAGGCCATCAGATGTGATGGCCCACTTACCATGGTCCGGGGTAGGGTCCCCAGACTGTGGCAGGGCTAAACCTGGGATGTGCACTGGCAGGGAAACCAGTGAACATCCCCGGTTAGCTCTGCCACAGTTTGGGGGTATTTTCAGACGTTACGAGATCACGCTCAACCACAATGAACCACGCTCAATCCCGCGGCGGGGCCAAAGGGCCTTGAACGTCTGTTCGGCACGCGCCAGATGTTCATCACGCTCAATACCCACATGGGGTCAATTCCAACCACGCTTCCAGGACTAGCCGGGGGAATATCCTGGGAAGCGTGGTCAAGCAGAACCCCACCGGGAACCAAGAAAAAGTAATGTCTGGACGACAATCCCCGGGCGGAACCAAAGGAAATGAGCTGCAGCTGGGGACAAGGCACGCAGCGTCACTGCCGGGCAACCAGCAACAACACAACCACCAGAGGGAGATTTAAAGTGAAATCAGCAGCAAGCAAGCGTGGCGGGATGGAGCGAGGAGGGAGGCAGAAGAGAGCAGAGGGAGAGAAAGCGACAGTGGCGGTGGAGGAGGCGGAGGAGGTGGAGGCAGGGGCAGCGATGGAGGTGGAGGGGGCACAGGCAGAGAAGGGGGGCACACGGGTGCACCCAACCAGGGAAGTGGCCCAGGGACAACACCCACAGCTGCAGGCCGGACGTGACACCCCGGGGACAGCAGCCGGAACAGGGCCGGAGGAGGCACCCTGGAAAAGGGTACGGGGAACCAAGGGGAGGGGAACAGGGGGAACAGGGCCCCCCCGGGGGGGCGGGGCAACCCTGGGGGACCGGGAGGGGGCTAGGGGAGCCCCATGAGGGGGCCCCATCGGCACCCAACCAACCACTCCCCTCCTACCATCCCCACAGACACGGAAAAGGGCCCGGGCGGACAAGCCCCAGGAGGAGCTCGGCCCTGCGCGGCTGGAGGCGCACCCGCAGGACGAGGAGGAGGAGCAGGACCAGAACCAGGAGGAGGAGGAACAGCAGTGGGGATGCCAGAGGAAGGTGTACCACCGAGGGGGCCAGTGGGGCCTCCAGGAGACCTGGGACTTCATCTGGATATGGGGG
>QEPC01007433.1:2771183-2790050 GCA_003113815.1 Sphenodon punctatus | reverse complement strand
GGGCGCCCCTGCCCCCCCTTCCTGACCTTTCCCATGTGTGTGTGTGTGTGTGTGTGTGTGTGCGCGCGCGCCCAGGCGTGTGGTCTTGCAGTGTGTCCCGCCGCAGGTCCGCTGTGTGTGTGCGTGTGCTGTGTGTGGTACCTGTCAGCCTGTTCTCCCTCTTCCCCCTCCCTTCCCGTTTCCCTTGTGTGGGCGTTCCCTTTTGTGCCGTTTGGCTTCATTTGCCCTTCGGCGGCCATGTCTGTGTCCCGCCCCTGTCCGGTGCCTTCTGGGAGTTTTGACCACGGCTGGGGATCAGCTGCACATCTGTTGTGCTGCCCCAGTCCATGATGGGTCGGCCCGGTTCCTGGCCGTGGTCCCGGTCCCGTCACGTCTGTTAGGGGCTTCTTTTCGCCTCGGGGCGCGGTTGTTCTGTTCACCCCCCCGGGGGTTCACTGTGGTGAACTGCCGACCCGTAACATCTGAAATCACCCTGGGATGTAATCTGCTGCCACCCGTGGTTAACATCTGGTGGGCAGAAGCAGATGTGACACCACTGTCGCTAGCCACACCGGCATAAGCATGGCCACCGGTGGTGGTGTCATGTCTAAAAATATGCTTAGTGACTCTCCAACTTTGCCATTTTAGGATAATCTCACCTGCACCGAAGTACACAATATACTGAAAGGAAATTTGGTTACAATTAACAGGTTGTTAAAACAAAACAAAACAAAAACAACCAAAAAACTTGCAGCAAAAAACTACCCCAATACATTTTACATTTGAGTATGTTTTAACCCCAAGTTTTTTCACCTGGGGTAGTTTTTTACCCCATCATATTTCATGTTAATTTCAACATTTCACAAGAAGTCTCAGTGCTGAGGATGGCGTAGAAAGAAAACCCAGAGACAATAAAATAAAATAAATTAACATCAGTTTTTTGAAGACACTGGAGCAGGGTTAAAATGACATCTGACTGAATTTCTGTTTATACTATTCTGAATATCCTCTTTTAACTTTGTGGTAGAAAAAAACAAAACCCTTTACCTTTTAAGAAACTAGCTGGAAAATATTTATCAGCAGTGTAAAGTCAGAAAGACTGTTGGACCAAGAAATAACTTTCTTTTTTTAAAACAAAATTTTGGATTTATTTATTTTTTACATTGTAAAAAATAAAAAAGCTGTTTCATGCATAAGAATAACTTTTTATCAAAAGCATGATCAAGAAGTTTTACAAACATAGATTTTGAAGCAGTGAATGGCAGATGGCACAATCAAGCTGAATCAACCAAGTTTAAGTACTCTAGTGGAAACCCAAACAAAACCAAAATCTATAGGCCCACTGATGGCTTTTCACAGCAAGCAATAATGATTTTGGTCACAATACTAAAACTACTTACTTCAAGTAGTTTCAGTACAGAATAAGTGATTTAAGAATTGTGCCCTTTTAAATCTACAGATCTAAACAGCTGCATTGCAAAAATATTTTGTCCAGCGGATATTAAGTTTCAGAAAAATGTATTGATACGTAGATGCATTTTTACAACAGCTGAAGTGCTAATGTCAGCTGAAAGTGTGATTGCAGGAGTATTGCCGATCCATCCCAAATAAGTACAAATAGTGCTTTCTCCCTGCAAAGTGTGTTTTATTTACAGCATACCCAGCATCCATCATGTATATTACTCAACAGCTCCATGAGATTTCCTTTCTGTTACTAGAGGTGTGCACCAGGGATCCATGTAATTTTTTATTTTCATTTTCATTTTTGTTAATTAAATATTTTATTCTCATAAATATCAACATTTTGTTTTTGTTTTTGCTTTTGTTTTCAATTTCCATTGGTTTCAATGAAAAACACATTTTTGGCTGTAACATTGTACCACCAATGGATGGCATTATGTGTGCCAAATTTCAGAAATATTGGATAAAGGAATCTGACTTTATAAGAAGTTGAATTATGTTATTTTGCAAAAATTTGCATATAAATTCCTGGATGTAACTTTTTTGTATCCCATCTAGTGTAGATGAAACTTCAAAAATGGATACCCCTCCACAGGTTTACTATCTTTGCCAGCTTTCAGAAGAATTAGATAAAGGGTCCTGGTGGTATAAGTAATTAATTTATAAATGTATGTCTGACTATAACATCTTTGTAGTCCAAACAGTGTACAAGAAATTCGGCAGGGCTGTATCTAACTCTTTCAGGATCATCTCTGCCAAATATCAGCAAGATGTGATAAAGGGTACCAATTTCATAAGCCTGCACAGCCCCGGCACCCCCAGGTAGGTCGGGCTCCGGCCCCAGGTCTGGTGGTGGCTGCGACAGCGAATGCAGGTCTAGTGTAGGTGGCACTCCAATTTGACCCGGAAGGCCTAGTAGCAGCCTGAAGTGCTCCAGAGCGCTGGCAGCAGCAGACCCACTGCTGGACCTGCCCGCCACCAGACCCAGGGCCGGAGCCCCAGTACCACCAGGTAGGGCCATGGGTGATCCCAGGGGGAGCAGGGGTTTAAAAAAAATTCCCAGGATGGGCAGGGTGGGGGGGAGGTGCTCCCCAGTGCCCCTTCCACCCACGCAGACTGGAGGGGGGAGGAAAAACTGCCCCCCCACCTGAACGGAATGAACCAAATGGTTTGGGGTTCAGCTGAACCCCGAATGAGACAAACACCAAACTACTTTGGCAGGGCTGTATCTAACTCCTTCAGGATCATCTCTGCCAAATATCAGAAAGATGTAATAAAGGGTCCGAATTTCATAAGCCTGCACAGCCCCAGCACCCCCAGGTAGGTTGGGCTCCGGCCCTGGGTTTGGCGGTGGTTGTGGCAGTGACCGCAGGTCCATTGCAGGCGGTGCTCTGGAGTGCTTCAGGCCGCTATTAGGCCTTCTGATTTGACCCGGAAGGCCTAGTAGTGGCCTGAAGCGCCCCAGAGCGCCAGCAGCAGCAGACCCGCTGCTGGACCCACCCACGGCCGGACCCGGGGCCGGAGCCCCAGTACCACCAGGTAGGGTCACGGGTGATCCCAGGGTGAGTGAGGGTTTTAAAAAAAAAATCCCCAGAGCCTCTTCCACCCACGCAGCCTGGAGGGGGGAGGGAGCCAAAAATGGGTTCCCCCCATACCCTGCCCCCCTGCCTGAATGACTTTGACCCCCCCCAACAGGTTCAGGCTGAACAGCCAGGACTCAAATGGTTTTGGGGGTGGCCAAAACCCGAACGGGCCGAATGCTGAATCCCCCGGTGTTCATACTTCCCTGTTTGTTTATTAGCTTTTCTATCCCACTTCCTCAGGTAATCCAGTTTGGCCTGTATCTTCAGGGAATGGGTTTGACCCCAGTACAATACCGGGAAAGTGGGCGGTGCTGGCCTTTATGGGCAAGTTGGCAGGTTTCCCTGAGGTGACTCAGTCGCCCATCCTAAAAGCTATGTTTGAATCCTGGCATAGGCAGGAGCCCAACAGGGCCGATACTCGCCTTCCTTTATCCCCACAGATTCTGGCTGAGATGGGTTCAGTGCTAGTATAGGTTTGTGCTAACGAAAGCAAGATTTTGCTGCTTAGGGCCGCTTTTACCCTAGCTTTCTTTGGACCGCTTCGAGTAAGTGAGCTGCTGGTTAACTCATGCTTCGATCAGTCAGGTAGGGTTCTTCAGACTACGGATGTTACTCTTCAAGAGGATGTGGTTTGAGTTCTCCCGAGAGGGTCAAAGACTGACCAGAAAAGGAGAGGATCTGTTATTACCTTCACCAGTCAGGTGGAGGGGATGTTTGCCCTGTCGGGAACATGGTAGCATACATGCATGGTAGGGTACTTTATTTATTTATTTTATTTTATTTGTCACATTTATATGCTACCCCCTTATGCCTACAACATTCTGGGGACGGCTTTCATACAAAGTACTTGGTGTTTATGCATGTTTCTGAGTTGCCAGTGACTAGGTATCAGTTTGTGGCAGTTATGCAGCGATGTCTGGGTGAATTAGGGTTACCTGGTCAGTTGTTCGCCTCTCACTCTTTTAGAATTGGGGTTGCATTGTTGGCTGCAGCAGTCAGTTTTTCAGACAGTGATATTCAGGGCATGGGTAGGTGGCATTCTGGTGCCTTTAAGTCCTACATTCAACCACTCATGAAGTAGGACAGCCCTTTCAACCCCTACTTGAATTAGAGTAGCTCAATAGGGGGGCATTTGTGCTGATGTTTATTTGTCTATAGTATTCCAGGGGCAGGTCAAAAAATGGCGAGGAAGAATATTTGGATCCTTGTTCAGTTTCATTTGCTTCGCAGAAAAGATGGTCAGATGGACCAGTTGGGGGTCATAGATCGGACTGGGATCCAGAGCGGAAATCACTTGGAACAGAAGAAAAGACATGTTGTGGGCCCATCTGATGCCTATGGTTTTGGGGTTGCACAACAGGTCACGACCTGATATCATTATTACACACTTGGGGGAGAATGATTTTGCGTGGGGATCCGGTTTGGACTTATCTATTATGATAAGACAGGACTGGGCGAGGCTGAGAGAGCTTTCCCCCTGGGTACGTTTGGTCTTCACCCGGGTAATTCAACGGATTAAGTGGCCCAAACTTTGAATCCAAAGGGGGTGGACAAGGCCCGCAAAATGGTTAACTGGGAGGAAAAAAGATTTATTGACCAATGGCGTGGAGGGATTGTCTAGAGCACAAGGCCATCAACTGGATGAAACCTGAGTTGTATTTGGAAGATGGTGTTTACCTCTCTGATTTGGGAATGGACATTTATTTTGGCAATATCAAGTGTATATTGAATAAGTTGTAATTTGTGCAGTCTGGGTTGGGGGTGAGCAAGCCAAGGTGTCCTGGTTGCTCTTGGTGGTGTCTGTTCAGTGCCAAAAATAAATTAAAAGGCTTGTTAGGGATTTGTTCCAGCCATGATAGGTTTGGAATGGGGACACAGAGGCACTTCAGGAGAGGTGAGAGATAGGGGAATTGATCAGGGGATAAGTGACCCACAGTCTCACCCAGCTCTGAGGGACTGCGGGACTGGCATACTAGCAGGACATATGTGGTCCTAAGGTGTGCTGGAACTATCATCCCTGCCTCAGGACCATATCAACAGAAGGGGTCGAGGTTTAGGAACAGACTGGAATCTCCATTCAAAATTCTTTGAGCTAAAGGCACTGAGCTGATGGGGTGAAGGATTAGTTCACGTTTAAAGTTTGGCAGAATTAGCGCCATTCACTCTATATACCACCCAGATAGTCTAATTGAGTTCCTTCTCCAATCAGGTTCTTCATTTGGTTATTAAGTTGCGGCCATTTAAAATCCAATACTGTCTTTGTTGCCTCATTTCGTGTGTGTGTGACAATGAGCCTATGCCAGGGATTCTCTTACGTATCATTGTGGAATAAGATCTGTTTGTGATGCCAATTGGCCAGCAGAAATGTCAACCAAATATCCTCATTCTGTGCTGTGACCACACGAAATTCTCTTCCCTTTCATTACTGGGAAGTTGGAAGTATCTGTTTAGGAAAGAGCCAATTGAGATTCTCTTATGTCCTCTGTCACAGTGCTGCAGGATGTGATTGTGATGATAATTGGCCAGCCTGGATGTGTAAACCATGTCTCCTGATTTTTTGGATGCTATCCCCAAAGTCCCAGTTATGTCCCTTCTATGCCCGCCTCGAAGTCACCACTCGAAGCTTGTGGTCTTGTCAAGCTGGAAGCATGCAGTAATTGTCCAGTGAATGTGTCTGTTAGTCTGTTGGGTTGCTCCCCATCCTCCCTCCTACAGCTTCCCTCCCCCTGCCACATAAACAGGTGCCTGGCCTCCCTTCCCCAGCCTGACCAAAATCCCACCCTTCAGCCAAGACGTGGCCACATGCAACAAGCAACAGTGTCTGAAGCTCAAGATCCCATAGCGGTGCTCTCCATGTGGTGGGGCAATCACAGCCAGACACATGAGTTACCCTGCTCTAAGCATCCTTGTTCCATAATGCATTCTCAAAATTTTTCCGAGGACACATCGCGGAGCTGCCAGCTGTTCATTCTTCCTCTGGGTGGGGTAGAGGGAATATCTATCAGGCACTAGGCACATGAGCCACTGCACTGTGTAGGCCGGCTGCCCAGAGAGGGGTAAGGCTGGCCAAGGTGTGATATAGTCTCTCCTGCCTGTCTTCTGTGGTACTGCACCCATTGAAGGATTCCTCAAGCAAACTGATGTTTTAAAAACGTTTAAATTATCTCCGGTATTAAAGCACCTAAATATATGGCTCCAAAAAGCAGACTATTAAATTTGGAACATGAAATATAGTCTCAGGACAACTCAGATCTCTGAGTTGTTCATGCTCCATGTGTGTTGAGAGAGAAATTCTTTCTGCCAAAGAATATGTGAACACGAGATATGCATTTTGATAATGCACTGTCATGTTTACTTTCATTTTGCCACTTGATCATTATCACTACTTGATGGATAGAAAGGAAGAAAATCCTTTACAGTAAGAACAATAAACAGAGAAAGGACAGAGGGGGAATATGAAGAGGATAGCACTTTAGAAAAGAACTAACTTAGAGAAGTATGACAAAACTAATTTAGATATAATTAAAAATGAAGTGATGTTTCACTATAAATATAAATTAATCTAACAGAGTTTTTCAAAAGCTTAACACACTTTAAAAAAGAAAGAAAACCAAACCAAACCAAACCAAGCAAATCCTTTGATACAAAGCTCTGCATTTTCTGCATTGACAAATAAACTAGCATAGCAAAGGGTGGCAGTAAAAGGTTGTGCAAAATGGGCTCGGCAGCCATTTTGCACACGAGTGCTAGGGAGCACAGAGCTCAGCCACGTGCTGTGGCAAGGAAGCCTGCCGGGAGGTCCCCCGCAGTGGTGGTGGGCTGGCAAAGCTTCAACCAAGTCTTTCGAGGCTAGTAAGTAGTAAGTACATGCCAGGGCCCCGGAGGGTGAGGGATCTGAAAAATATGGATTTAGCAGACCGATTTTATGATCTACTTCGGATAAAACAGTAATGGCCTTTTTGGGCTATTATGGTTTAATCCAAAATGGAATGTCCCATCCTTAATTGTTACATCTATTCACACCCTTCAGATGCTTTCATACAAAACAATAGTCACAGAGGCAGGGTTGTATTTTGGCACCTGTTTGTGAATGACATTATCTGTGATCTGGCTAATCTGGATTTCCTCACTTATTGGGCATTTTTGCACACACCTTAAACTGTTGGTCTTTCAATCTTCTGAGTTTGCAAGTCCACAAGTAAGTTCTGGATGCATTCTTCCCACACTCACACTGCCCTGGGACAGTTTCTGTATGCATTCTTCACACAAACACTGCCCTGAGGCAGCCTAAAGTAGCCACAGCTGTAGACGTGAGGGGTTGCCATGGAAACCAAGTGACCACAGCTGCCTGGAGCAAAGCAGTTTACCAGGAGAACCTTTTACACACAAATGTTCTGGGAGAAGTTCTATGCAGAAGTTCAAAGAATCAGATATTTAAGATCTGGGTGAGTGATTTAGACTCAGAGAAAGTTCAGGATGTAACAGCAAACATGCAGGAGAAATGTGTCTGTAAAAACACCCAATGTCTTCCCCTGTTAACGTATTAATGTATACAGAGGATTCGGTAGTTCTGTCAAAAACACCGGTCCATCTGCAGAGGGCTATTACAAAGCGTGACCATTTATGCTCTTTCAATAAACTAGTTATAAATTACACCAAGACTAAAATCTTGGCTTGGGGAACTTGCCCTAGGAAGCACACTTGACATGTTGGAGGGAACATTCTTAAGGACATTAAACAATATAAGTACCTGGCAATTATTCTGTCCTCCTCTATTACCTGGTTCAACCATCTTCAGCTTCTTAAACAATCTGGTTCATTATCAGCTTTAGCTATTAAGCGCATTAGCGACAAATATTCTGAACGATCTATTCATGCAACTTTGTGTGCGTATACAGCAAAGGTTTCCGCTAAAGTGTTACGCGGGGCAGAAGTTTGGGGTTACATAGTGAAAGATGATTTTGAGGTGATCCAGAATAAGTTTTTATGAGGACTACTGGGCCTTTCTCAGTCGATTTATGATTATTTTTTGCACTTGGAAACTGGTGCTGAAGCTCTTATAACTATGGCTATCAAGCATCTTCTGGGGTATTGGTGCAACATCTCTAACCTGTCTCCAATAAGTATACCTAAGATGTGCCTGATGGAAGCGCGTCCCCTGGTTGAAGTCTATTTTGCCGTCTCTAGCTCTTTGCGGGATGGGCGACCTTTGCTTAGATAGTGATAGGCTAGTCTCTATGAGGGATAAGTTATTACTCCTATAGAAGATAGATATTTCAAGCCAAATTGATTTGGCATGTGCGAGGGTTTGTCATATTGCTCCGATGTATATTCATTGGACTCAGGATGGTTCTATGGAACATTATTTGAAAATGAATTTCAAAGGGTTGATTAAAACCTCTTGCTGTAGGTTGAGACTCAAGCAATTGCCAATTGCTTTTTTGGTGGGCAGGCAACAGCAGATCCGTAGGCATTTGAAAATCTGTCCTTGTCCAGCTGGAGTGGTTTAAGATACCATTCACTATGTTTTGGAGT
Source organism: Sphenodon punctatus (assembly GCA_003113815.1). Taxonomy (NCBI): domain Eukaryota; kingdom Metazoa; phylum Chordata; class Lepidosauria; order Sphenodontia; family Sphenodontidae; genus Sphenodon; species Sphenodon punctatus. The sequence goes on along the minus strand of QEPC01007433.1, from coordinate 2,781,492 downwards.
GTGCCTTTTATGCTGATATAAGAACTACTTGGTAAGGGCCACTCCATGGAAAAGTAAAAAATCTTACAAACCAAGAAAAATGGTTTGGATATGACAGCCAAAGGATGAACCAGCCATCTTGAGGGTTGCCACTTTCGCCTACCTGGCGGAAAACTCGCCTACCAGTGTAGGTGGAAAATTGCTCCGATGGGAATTATTGGTACTGAGTAACTAGATCATTTTGTTTGTGCTTATGTTTAGTTATATGTTCTTTGTTGGTTTTAATATTTTAAAAGGTTGTTTTATTGTTATGTTTTTGGGTCAAGGTGAAAGCCAGTGCTGATTAAATATGCTTAACTACGCAATATCCACCCATGGACTCCAATGGCAGCACCACAGCTTTGCCTCTGGTTCACAGCATAGCAGCACTTTCCAGGTTGCCTCTGACATGGATCACTTCAGTGTGTTTTTATACACACATTTCTCCTGCATGTTTGCTGTTACATCCTGAACTTTCTGTGTGTCTAAATCACTCACCCAGATCTTAAACATCAGGCTCTTTGAACTTCTGCATAAAACTTCTCCCAGAACATTTGTGTGTAAAAAGTTCTCCTGGTAAACTGCTTTGCTCCATGTAGCTGTGGTCACTTGGTTTCCATGGCAACCCCTCATGTCTACAGCTGCGGCTACTTTAGGCTGCCTCAGGGCAGTGTGTGTGTGAAGAATGAATCCAGAACTTACTTGTGAACTTGCAAACTCAGAAGATTGAAAGACCAGCACTTTAAGGTGTGTGTAAAAATGCCCAATGGCACCATAAGGTCGATCTTTTCAGGATTCTTGAAAACGCCACCACACAGAAAGTAGAAACAAAATCCTAGAGCTACAGCCTGGGGATGCAGGTGATAACTGGGATGTTTGAAAGCAATTCTAGTGAGTGCAGTTAATGATTGTACTGCAGAACTGGTCAAGCCTAGTTCTGACCAGTGGTTCTGCACACAGTGGAATCTGAGATTTTCCCCTGTACTTAGAATGGGAACAATGCAGCCATAGTCCAGCATTAAAGTTTACATTAAAGTAGAGAAAGCAGCTGTCTTTTAAAAACAGAAAGTCAACTATTTCCACAATGTTATTTATCTAAATTATGGAAACAGGAACTTCTAATTATCTCAGTAGCACCTGAATAAGCTGAGCCATGAAAATAAATGTTGACTGAAAAAAATTACCACCTGGGGTTATATAAGCAGAATGTTTAGAAGTGCTGGGAAAGTCAAAATAGGTTTAAATAGTACCGTTCCATATGAACAAATTCAATAGAATTTAATAGCAAGTTGTAGCTTTACTATTTGTGCTTTGATCATCATAGAGCAGGGGTCAGGAACCTCGGACATGTGGACCAAGTCCAACCATGTCTGTTTTTTATTTGGTCTCTTTCCAGTTCTGGATCTGACATAATTCCTATCCCGAAGTCCTGAAAAAGTGAGCTAAGGGGAATGGAGTAGAGATGAGGGCATGCACTCAAGAACTATGGATGGATCCATGGCATAGATCCCAGATCTGGACCCTCTCCCTCATGAGCACACATCCTAAGCACCTGCACTCTCAACTCCTATCTGGCCCATGGAGCTTGTACTGCATTTCAAAATGGCTTGTGGGACTACAAGGGTTCCCAATTACTGATCGTTTAGAATTTAATAGAAAATTCAATTGTGTTCATGTCACAGAGTCAAGAACTGTGCCAACTGTGAAACTGTACAGGGACCCTTGGGGAGAGGGAAGAGTGACCTTAATACATTTCAAAGTCTATGAATAAATTTGACATGACGAGGCCCTGATCCCATGCTCTGCGGAACCATGTGCACACGCAGCCTCATCAGCCCCATGCACATCCATATTGCAGGCACATTGTGCCATGCACAAACCACACATATGAGTACACGTAGCTTGTTCATGGGGATCTGCAGAGCATGGGATTGTGGCCAATATGAATATGTGGAGACTGTTGTAAAATATAGGCCCACAGAACCTCAAATACAGGGAGTTCTAGTCAATGAAGAGACCATAAAAATTCAGGAGTGGGCTCCCAGCACACAAATAAACTACAAGTAAAACATATGCATAACACATGGGCTGACAAGGTTTGCAATGCAGGAAACATGGGGCTCGATCCCAAACCCCACGCACTGCACAAACCGTGCTTACGCATCTCACGTGCAACCGTTGTGCAGAATGTGTGCGCAGCCATGTCAGCCCACGTGCAAGGCATGCACAAGTCATGGACACGTACACTGCATATGCATATCCTTCACAATCAGAGGTATGGGATTGCCCCACTGGCTTCTGAAGGGGATGTTCAGTTGTATTTAACTGAACATCAAAAATAATTATGATAACATATTCCTTTTGTGATGATAAATCAGTGTGTGTCCATCAAGTATTCCTATAGTAGGAGGGGGACCACACCATCATTTTGCATAGGGCCCCAACTTTCTTGGATGTGGTACTGCAGTCCAGTGCCATCCAGCAAACCCCTTTATCGACGGAGTGGTTCAACTGAGTTAGGAAACATGGAGGGAAACCACTGCCACCAGGCCCACTACCATCGGGATGGAGTAAGTAAAGGCAACTTGCAAGCTGCCTTCAGATTTTGCGGGGAGAAGGGGCTGGAACCAGGTGTGGGGCACTGGGGGAATGTTTGGGGGGAAGGGGCTACTGGGGGGAGGGTTTGGGGGAAGGGGCTGGGGCTGGGGCCAGGCCTGGGCCCTGGGAGCACTCGGGAAAGGTTTGGAGGGAAGAGGCAGCTGGGATACAATTTGCTTGGACAAGTATTTGCAGAAAAGTTAATGAAAAAAGGCACAAACGACTACATGTGTGCACTTTAATTTGAAAGAATATTTTCAAATGCTGCTTTTCTACCTAGCTTCTGAGTGTTTTCTGTAATCTGGGCTGGCTGTTAAGGGACTTCTGTTGTCTCTGCTACTGTACTCCTGCCATTACATTGCCTGCTGGTGGTCATTAGAGACTGGTCCCTGCCCAGATGGCTTACAATCTAAGAAGGACAAGGCCTGGTTGCCACCATGCACACTGGACTCAGTTGGCTTTTTTGAGAGAGAGAGAGAGAGAGAGAGAGAGAGAGAGACTCAGATATGGTTTTACCATGGGCAAATTTGGGGGTGGAGGGAAAGGTTTGTGACTGGTTTTTGCCCCATTTCCCCCATGCACTCTGGACTCACTTGGCTGAGACTCTGTTGTTGTTTGCTAGAACTGCTATCCTTGTGTGCTTGTTCTATTCCATTGATCATGATCATGTGTGTAATTTTGGGTTTGTCTCCATATACCATGGGGTTGACTCTGCCTACCGGGGGCCACTTTTAGAACATTTTCCAGGGCCATTTTAAGTTCCCAACCTGCCCCTGGGAGACCGGGTGATAATTGGCAAACACATCAACATCAAAAGATGGTTTCCTGAGGAGAGGACAAACCGCCGTATGTTTGAGGGTTGATGGCACCCTCCCCTCCATAAAGGAGGCATTAACAATGCCTGCAAATAAAGGCACCACCATCCCAGTCCTCGCCTTCAACAACCAAGACAGGCATGGCTGCAGGCACAGCTAGTGGGTCTCAAGTCGATCTCACCAGCACACAGACTCCAGTTAGATTTATAATGCAACACTGCCACTACTATCATTAGCACAAGCACTTAGTTTCTGGAAGTCATGTAGGATGCAACAGTCTTGATGGCTGAATGTCCTATTGCCAAAGCCCAATGTAGCAGGCCAGAGTACTGTGAGGCTTCTGGGTCTTTAAGTGGGTTATCTGTAGTGCAGTGGAGGCGTGAGCAGAAGGGTATGGCTCAAGGCAGTCCTAGGAGACAGTTCTGGAAGAACTGCACAAAGCAGCTCAGTGTGAGGAAGACTGCTGATAGAGCAGGAGCTAGAAGAGAGAGCTCTATTCTAAGCCCAGGAAAGGGGTTTCAAAACTGGTGAATGAGATGGACTTATGAGAGACTGCTGAAGAAGTAGGTAAAAGGTTTGGAGCCTTTATAGACAAATAGGGGTTGTTGGGACTTTCAATGGGCACTGAAGGAAATGCTGGAGAAGCAGCACTAATATTAACAGGCCTGCTGAGAGCAGGAAGTCGAGCAGACAGGGGTTGCTTAGCCTGTGGGGTTTGGTTTTCCGGGCGCCTAAGGTGCTAACTGACCCTGGGAACCCTAGCCCCTGAGAGAGACAGGATTTGTATATAAAGAAACATGGTTGAGGATGCATACTCTCACAGAGAGTATTTACTTACATCATCCAATTTTCTGGCAACCATGGGGGTGATCACAAACCCCTGCACTAGGTATGTGCGAATAGAACGCGGTTCGGATGTTAGGCCATTCGACCGTTTGGTTAAAAAAATGAGTTCAGTTTCGGGCATTTGGTTCGGCGGAGTTTGATTCAGCGGAACATTCGGAAAATCGGTATTGATATCGGTATCGATATCAATACCGATTCTGAAGATTTTATTTTCGGTATCGGTATCGTTTGGTCCCGAGAGACTTAAGTTTGTTATTTTTATGTCTTGTTATATTGTTAATGTTTGTTTTTTAAAAAGTTATTATAAAAGTTATATCTGTTACCAGCTGAGTTTCACCTGTCCAATCTTTTACCCCCTGTGCTGCTTCTGGCAGGGGGCAGAATCTCATTGTATGTTTGTATATGCAGTTTGTCAGATTCCTACTTGACAGCAGCAACACATGTAGTGTATTAGTAGGGGTGGGACACCGGGGAGAATACCGGGTACCGGATGTACCGGTATCAGCATACTGGATTTTTAACATTGGCTGCGGTACTGGATTTTTTACATTGCAGCTATTGACTTCAATGGCCGCAATGTAAAAAATCTGGTACCATGGCCAATGTTAAAAATCTGGTATGCCGGTACAGGTAAATATTGGATTTATTGGATTAAGCCAATACACCCAAATATCGGCAATATCAGATCTCGGGAGAACTGATATCCCCACCCCTAGTATTAGCCCCAAGATGTGCCAGCAGGGTCTCAACTTGAAGACAGCCCCCCAGGAGGCCTGCTGGGTATCACATCAATAATGGGGGCATTGTTGGTCCTGGAGGAACATCATGTCTCCAAAAATCAGACCTGTGGAGTTTGAGATGTGGTGATGGGCTCTGGCTGCTGCATGCTGCCACTCAGCTGGCATGGCCCCTACCACCTCTGCCATGTGCCCCATTGCCCGCCTTATGGGCAGCAGACTTGCGTCTCCTACTTCCCTTCTGGATGTCTTCCAACCTCTAACTGCTATTAACTATTCTAAAACCTATGGAACTAAATGGAATATCTAATAACTACAAAGGCCTAGTCCTACAAACACACTATAAAACTGAATCACTATACACTATCTCTATCTATCTCAATAACTAAGCTAACTCTCTCTCTCTCTCTCTCTCTCTCTCTCTCTCTCTATCTATCTATCTATCTATCTATCTATCTATCTATCCACAGGGATGGGGGCAGGGGGGGAATACAGACAGTTCACCTAAATCAATCTAATACTCTAAATAAATCCAAAAACAGGGGAAGGGAATCAGGTATGGAATATATAGGGGGGCATTCAATGCAGGGTAGGGAGAAAGAACACAGGGATGGGTAAAAAATAAAAATAACGCCTAACTCTATCTAATCTAATCTAAATCAATGATCCTAGGGAGGTAAATGTGAAATAGGAGAAGGATGCCTATAGGATGGGTGAAATAGGAGGAGGATGCCAATGGATTGGGAGGTACAAAAAGTGCTAGGAGAGGCAGACGTCCGAAAATGCCTGCTTACAGGATCAGTGGCTAGCTCAGAAGGTGTTGGATTGGGGGAGGGCAATGACTTTTGTTACTTGCTGTGCCCGCCTTACCATAAGCCCCATTGGCTCTGTGCAGCCTAGCCCCCCCCTTCCCACATGTCCAATTGCAGACTGCCAAGCCAGTGGTCTGAGGAGAAAAGGGATGGTGATTGGGCAGGCTGGCTGGTACTCCAAGCCTCTCCACCCCTGGTGCCAGGAAGTCTGCTCCTCAGCTGCCTCCTCCTCTCTGGACCTTCCATTCACGTTTTTCCTGCCTGAACTCATCCAAATGCAACCAAACTGTTTGGTCATTTTCAAGTTCACTTCTAACATTCGGTTCAGTCGCCCGAATGGACCGAGTTCTGTCCAAACTCCAAACATCCAATCTGCGTTCGCACATCCCTACCATGCACACCCGGGATATGCATGTTCAGTGCACATGAATGCATCTTGTACATGGCTTGCATGCATACTTTCCACATGCATGTGGTTTGCGTGGTGCGTGGACTTTGGGATTGAGCCCAGTGTCTGTGTAAGAACAGAAGCATGCAAACAAAAAGTTTGTTACAATATATTATTAAACATTTATTAAATGCCAGCAGTAGAGGTGAAATGGGTATCCACTGAAGCAGGCAAACACATGAACTCCAAATGATCCAAACTGAAATGAATGAAATGGCACCAAGCAGTATCCACCCACTCTTTGTATGATTACTCATTGATTGATTGATTGATTGATTGATTGACATTCATTAATTCCATTTTTTCATTGCATTTGTTTGTTCAGCTTTTGGGGTGATTGCTTTCCCTTTCAGGTGTCTGGGTCCAGTGTTTACCCCCCCCCCCCCCCATTCTCCATGGTTATTCACCACACTTGGAATGATTGTGAATGTTCTGTGACAACACAGAAGCTCAACCAATTGTTTCAATGGGCTAACAGGCAGGGAGTTTTTAGCCTATTAGATATTCAGTATCAAATTATGCATTGAAATGCCTGCTGATTTTCACCAGATCACAATTTGATCCTGAATCTTGATAATGAAGATCTCAGGAATATCTATGATGGGTGAAAATAATAAAACATAAGCAGCAAGTAGCAGATTACCCAATATCACATTTAAAGCTTGTCTGCTTTCCCCAACACCTCAGAGATGCAGCACTAGGTTTGCACAACTCGCTATGCACCAGAACAGACAATTTTATCTTGGCTTTGGAATAAGTAATGTAAAAATTAACTATAAAGTTCTAAGAATTGGATGCTGGAGTCTAGTCTTTGGTTATTTTATTTTATTTTTTAATACAATTTGTATGCTGCTCCCTCCTGCTAAAAGCATCTCGGGGTGGCTAACAACATATTAAAACAATTTAAAACAACAATAATACAATTTAAAACACTATTAAAACACAATATAAAAAACAACATATCCCCCCACCCTAACCCAACCCACCCCCTCTCCCTCAGGAAAAGCACGGCAGAACAGCCAGGTCTTACATTATCTATGGAAAGAGGGGAGGTCAGTAATCAGGTGGACCTCCAATGGGAGGGAGTTCCACAACCACGGTGCGGCCACAGAGAATACCCTCCACAAGGTCACCACCGAGAAACCTGGGGGACCTCGAGGAGGGCGCCCCCGGACGATCGCAGGGGCCAATGTTGGACCTGGAGGGTGAGGCGATCTCACAGGTAGATGGGGCCCAGGCTGTCCAGGACTTTAAAGGTCAACACCAACACCTTGATATGGGCCTGGAAGACTATAGGCAGCCAGTGCAGAGAGTGAAGCACTGGTGTAATATGCTCACATAGGCCCGTCCCCATTAGGAGACGAGCCACCGCATTCTGCACTAGCTGCAGCCTCTGAACCAGCACCAAGGGTAACCCCACGTAGAGTACAAAACAGTAGTCCAATCTCAAGGTAATAAAAGCATGGATGTTCGTGGCTAGGTCGGAGTCCAAGACATACAGCTGAAGCCAACAACCCAGATGTAATTGCCAAAATGCCCCTTTCGCCACAACTTCCACCTGAGCATCCAGGCGGAGCTGTGGGTTCAGGAGCACCCCCAGATTCTGAACCTGACATACCAAGGCAGGACAGATCCCATCAATGATGGGATCCACCACTCGCCTGGTCTTCCCCACAACCATCACCTCTGTCTTGTTGGGATTTAACTTCAGATGGCTCACCCTCATCCAATCCCCCAGAGCTGACAAGCACTGGGTAAGCACCAAGACTGCCAGACCTGAGTCAGATGAAAATGAGAGATAAAGCTGGGTGTCATCAGCATACTGATCAGAAGGGGTGGGACACTGGGGAGATTACCAGATGTACTGATATCGGATCTCCCTGGTACTGGATTTACTGGTATCGGCATACCGGATTTTTAACATAGGCCGAAGTACCGGATTTTTTACATTGCGGCTATTGACTTCAATGGCCGTAATGTAAAAAATCCAGTACCACGGCCAATGTTAAAAATCCGGTATGCCAGTACAGGTAAATATCAGATTTATAGGATCAAGTCAATACACCCAAATACCAGCAATACTGGATCTCGGGAGAACCTGAATTCCCACCCCTACTGATCAGCATACTGATGACACCATATGCCAAACTCCCTAACAACCTCCCCCAAAGGCTGCATGTACACATTGAACAAGAGAGGGGACAAGATGGAACCCTGTGGGATTCCACATGTGAGGCCCAGGTGAAAAGATGAAAAATCACCCAGGACCACATGCTGGACTCTCTCAGCCATAACGGTCCCACCAATCCCTGCTCAGTCCAACAGATGAGTCACCAACAGCTCATGGTCAACAGTATCAAATGCAGCTGAGAGATCTAATAGGATCAACAAGTTTGAATGACCCCAAACCAACTCACAGGAGAGGTCATCGACCAAGGCCACAAGTGCAGTCTCCATGCGATATCCAGGGCAAAAACCTGACTGTGAGGGATCGAGAAATTTAATCACGTCCAGATGCTCCTGGAACTGCTGAGCCATCACCTGCTCAATAACCTTCCCTAAAAAGGGAAGGTTAGAGAGCAGCCGATAGCTGGCCAGGACACCAACGTCCAACCATGCCATGAGGGGAGGAGGGTCTCAGCAGGGGATGGGCACTTAGAACAGCTTCTCCTGCCAAATCCAGCCCCCGCCATGTTTCCCTGACACACGGGGGGGCAGGACCAGCTTTCTCACTCCTGGGTGCTCCATGTTGGGGGGCACAATGCTTCTCCCTGCTGTACCCACAGCAGAGATCTCCACTGAGACCCTCCTCCCCTCATGGCATGGTGAGAGGCGCTGCTGACCCTTCCCCCCTCCTGGACCCCTGTGTTGCCTACCCTTTCTTCACAATGGCTGGTACTTGACAGCATCTGAGGGCAACACATTTTGAAATTCATCCCACGAAACAGGACAAGGGAGGGCTACTACTGCCTCTGGTTCACCCACTGCTAAAAGTGTTGCGTCAAAACTATGGTGGATTTGAGCAATTTTATCTGCACAATAGTTCACAGACAAATCACAGCAGGCATTTGATTACTCTAAATCCAGGCGGAGGGAGGCCAGACTGACCAGCCCCTTCACCACCCGGAAAAGCTCCTCCAGGCATGACTTAGCAGATGCAATGAGGGCAGAAAAGAAAACTTTCTTTGCTGCCCACACCGCCATGGTATAGGTACATAACCAGACTCTATTCCACAATCGGTCAACTTCAGCATGCGAATGACGCCACCGTCGCTCTAACTGCTGCCCTTCCTGCTTCATCTGCCGCAGCTCCTCTGTATATCACGGGGACCTGTATTGTTGGTGGCTTGGGAGCGGATGTTTGGGAGCCACCCAGTCAATGACCTCCACCAACATGGAATTCCACATGGTCATGCAGTCATTGAGTGAGCAGCCATCGAGATCAGAGGATACATCCCCTAAAGCAGTCTGGAACCTTCTAGGTTCCATAAGCTGTCAGGGGCGAACCATCCTAATTGGTTCTGCACCCTCCCAAGGGTTGACATGCACCAGGATTCCTGCCCAGAGAAGATAATGATCCGTCCATGACAAAGGTTCTGCTGACACCTCTCCCACTAACGGATCCACCACCTCAAGGCCTGTGCAAAACATCATGTCTAGGGTATGTCCTCCAATGTGTGTGGAGCCCACCATCCTCTGAGACAGGCCCATGGTTGCCATGGTGGCCATGAACTCATGCTCTGCCCCTCCAAGATTGGCGTCGGCATGGATATTGATGTCCGTTAGGACTATTGCCCTGGGAGACCACAAGACCACCCCTGACACCAGCTCAGTCAGTGTGGATAGGGAAGGTGCCATACAGGTGGGTGCCCGGTATATCAGCAGTATCTCTAATCTGTCTCTGGCTAATTCCAACACCAAATGCAGGCCCCCTATCCCCATGATGGTTTTCAGAGGAAATAATAATAATAATAATAATAATAATAATAATAATAATAATAATAATTATTATTATTATTATTATTATTATTATTA
>QEPC01007433.1:2747729-2768405 GCA_003113815.1 Sphenodon punctatus | reverse complement strand
GAGAGGAGTGGGAAGCGATGTCGAGGCGGATCTTGTCTATCTTGGAGGTGAAGAAGGAGGCAAGATCCTGAGCAGAAAGGGAAGAAGGAGGGGGAGGACAGGGAGGCTTGAACAGGGAGTCAAAGGTAGAGAACAGGTGGTGAGGGTCCCGAGAACAGGACTCCTCACAGACAATGTATCCTTAAAATTAATGCCCCCCCCAGTCCCCCAGCTGAGGCTGATGCTGCACAGAGTACCCAGCAGGGACAAGATCAGACAATATAGGCCCTGACTCATTGTCCAGCCAGGTCTCCATGATACATGTGATGTCAGCTGCCTGGTCCAGGATCATCTCCCGGACCGCAGTTGACTTATTGGCCACCGACCTCGCATTCAGCAGCAGTAACCCAAGTCCAGGGGTCCTCTGACCCCTGATCACCTCACTGCCTGCCTGGGGCTAGTGAGTGGGACACTAGAGTGTTGTTTGGAGTGTTCTTTCATGTTGATCCCACGTATGAGAAAAAAGAGATTTCGAAACTTAGATGATACCTTTTGTTGGGACAAATTCTATTGATGGGTGGGTGCATGATATTGTACTTTGTATACCTTCCTGAAGAAGAGTTCTGTGTAGAGCTGAAATGAGTATCCACAAAAACAGGTATACCCAATGAATTTATGGTACCCAAATCAACCTGACAACATCGAATACTGATTGTGACCCAAATTTGGTACCTGATGTCCCAGAATGTCGACTTCTGGTCCTGGAATATCGATTTCTTGAACCAATGTTTTTTACTTCCATCCTGATTTTTTTTACTTCCAACACCTATTTTTTAATTTTCTGTCTTAGAAAGTCAACTTCCAGTCTGGGAAAATCAACTTCCAGACCTGATTTTTTTTACTTCCAGTCATGTCAATTTTCCAGTTTGGGAAAGCAAACTTTCAGTCACATTTTTTGTTTTGTTTTCCATCCCTATTTTTTTGTTTCCCATCCCAATAAAATGACTGGTAATTAGAAAATTGAAAAATTGGTACCAGAAGTTATCTATTTTGTGGGTATATGGGTTCCCAATTGGTACCCAGGAAACCCATCAAGTACTCGAAAATGCAGGTACTAAATTAAGTACCCATCTTGGGCAGGGACCACGTCTATCTTATTCTCTGTAAAGTGCCAGGTACATAGCTGGCGCTATATAAAAGTTTATAATAATAATAATAATAATAATAATAACTCTAGTTCTTCGAAGTTTGAAAACTTGTACACACACACACCAGCAGAAGAAGATCCAAAAAATAATCACCTTAATTACTTCTCCTTTTGACCAGATCCAGGAAAACATAGACTGTGCAAATACAGAGTGACCCCCAAAACATGGGATCCATGAATAAACTTAAAATTACATAATTTTTTTTTAAAAAAAAAACGTGTAATATATGGTTCCAAATATGGAGAACCCCTGGCCCATGCAGAGCCCAATGTTATTTGAGAAACAGTCCTCAACATAGGGCCTAGTAGTAAACATGAAATAATAAAATATGCACAGCACACAGGCCTGCAGAGCCTGCAATGGAGGGAGCCCTGTTCCTGGAAGGAAATATGTTTATTTGGACATCAAAAAATACTTAAGAACATAGGCCTGAAATTTTTCAGCTGGAAACTGCCCTTCTGCACCAAGTGGCTCAGATCGTAAGCTGCGCTTCATCCCGCTACTTTCCCTCTCAATTTCCATTGTTTTTGCAGTCACTTTTCTGCATTTTTTCCCCCTGCTACTTTGGCGTGGGAAGCCGGCAACCTGCGGGGAGAGTTTCCGCTCCCTGCAAAAGCAATATTTCCAGTGGAGATATTATCCGCGGTTTGCTTTTGATTGGTTAGGGCTCTTAGAGTAAGGGTTAATTCTTTGTAGTTGCCATCTTTTTTGGGGAAATTAAATGGAATTATGTTTCTAAAACCAAAGGGTTAAAACCTTATATTTTGCTAAGACTATAGCAGAGATTCTCGTATAATGACCAGAAGCTGGAGTTTTAAGAAAAACTAAATAGCTAGACTTGTGATTTTTAAAAAAAGAAAGAAAGAAATTGCAAGAGGTAGCAACATTGGATTAAGAGATGCAGCTCTTTCAGTCGACTTTTCCCCTATGCATTGATAGTACTTGCACTATTCCACCCCCTCCCTTCAGTGTATTTTATCCTGCAAAATACCACCATCGAGCATTGAATTAAGGGAGTGCCTCTTGCACAAAGCAGCTTGCAGGATAAGGATCAACCTGTACCAACAGGGGAACAAACTACCACACCAGTACAAGAGAAGCAAACATTTTAAAGTTTGGCAAAGTGAAATCTTCAAGGACTTGCAACAAACTGACATAGGAACAGTAGTTGCTTTAATTAGCAGGAGGGGCGGGGTATAAATCTATTAAATAAATAAATAAATAAATAAATAAATAAATAAATATAATTCACTTTCCTGCTCCAGGCCCCTACCCCACCCCTGGGGGGGAAGTTGGAACACTGAAATCAACAAAAACAACAAACACCATTCATCTTGCTTGCTTGAGTTACTTTTCACTGCACCACCCGCTCTGGCACTAGCAGCCACCTCTCTCCTGACTCCAGTCTGCCTCCTGCTGCTGCTGTCATACACGTCCCACAGCTCGCACGCTGTGCAGGGCAGGTGAGGCAGCACTCAGTTCAACTTTAGAAGGTTTCTACCTTGTAAACACAGTTCTTCGCCTTGACTCCAAACATTCTCACATTTGTGAGAAATGAATGTCCAAATGTAAGAATGTTTGGATTTATCTCGAAGAACCTTGTTTACAAGGTAACAACCTTCTCACCGCTGCAACAGACTGAACTTTCCCCATGCGCTAAAGGATTGAGCAGGGCTTCAGGCCAAATGTACGCTTCCAGTGATCGGGGGCAGGGGCCCACATGGCATCCAGTGTCAGGCTCAGCCAGACTGATTAAAAAAAATAAAAATAAAAAACTAGTAGGGCTTCATGGAGACATGTCACGGTGGCAGTGGGCTCAGGCTGGCCTGGCCCTGCCTGGTCACAGTGGCAGCAATGCCAGAAGAGCAGCAGCAGCAACTTAACTGCTTTACCAGGTGGTACCTCATGGCTTGACTTTTCCATTAATTTCCCACAAATTAGGTATTCCAACGGAAATCAGGCAACACAGAAAACTAGAAGCGGAACATTGCGGGAGCCGTTACTATTGGCCAGGCAATTCAAAAAGACTGAATAACCAATGGAAGTTTAGATCACTACCGCCATATTGCTATGGAATAATGGAATGGGTGCAGCAGCTTGCACTACAGGCCTATATAATACCGTACTGGGTCAGACAGTCCATCAAACTCAGCATTCTGTCTCTAACAGTGGCCAATCTCTGTCTCTTGGGAGAAGTACCCAACCGGTCACAATGGACAATCCATTCCCTGTTGTTCCAGTTCCCAATGGTCCCCAAAACCTACTTGGCTAATTAATGGACCTATCCTCCAAGAACTTATTCAATTCCTTTTTTAAAACGGAGGGGTGGGTCTTTAGTTTCCCCCGCAATTTATTTCTACATGCACAAATTAGTCCCTCAGCTTCTGTACGGGGCCCCTTTTGGGGCCCTTGACAGATTGCAGGATTTGGAACAATTTCAAGCAGGTGTTGCCCAGGCCTTACTGATGGTCCCCACTGTTACCCCGTCACAAGCTCTTGCTGCGAGTGCGGTTTGTTTCCCCTGTGGGTAAAAGTCTGGCAAGGGGCCATAATGTTCTAGCTCCACCTTTACTTTAATTTAGCTGCTCCTTGGACCCAGATGGTTGTGGGTGACAAATTCCTGAACCCCTGACTGGGTCTGGTTATTGATAAAATAAGACATTTGGGCTTTGCTATCGAGGCCCTATTACCGCTAGGATTTAAAGGGGCTAGGAAATTAATCTTTGATAGATTATTGGACTGTACATGGAAGGAGGTCTGGGCTGAACTCGGTGCGAGTAAAGCCCTTGGGCTCTATATTAGACTAACAAATATAACGGTTTCCCCTATGCCCTTTCTGGACTGTGGGCTTTCTTTACACTCCAGAAGATTGCTCTTATTAGCTAGGTGTAACATTTTTCCATCTGCACTCACTCTTGGCAAGTATAACTGTATTCCCCTGGCAAATTGTTTGTGCTCTTGCTCTTTGAAAGCAGTTGATTCTATGACCCATATCCTGCTGCACTGTCTATACTATGCTGCCTCGTGGGAGAAGCTTTAAACCCCGTTCCTGGCCCTCGCCTCAGGGTGCTTGGAGGAATCTTCCCTCATTTACATGCTTGGTGACCGCTCTACCCAGGTTTCGCAGCAAGTCTCCCTTTTCCTGAGCTCAGCTGTCAAAATCAAGCAGGGAAAAGAGGTGGTCTCCCGTGATGAGGCCCTGGGTGATGCCTCAGAGTGACTGCCCCTCCATGTTACTTTTGTGTTTGTCCATTGTTGTTTGTTTTGGTCCTTGGGCCCAAACTTTAAGGTATTGGCAGTCCCGAGGCTGACTTTGTACAAAACCTTATGGCTTTGGTTACGAGGTTTTAATTTTTATATCAATGTCTGTCTTGTTTATTTTTGATGTGGACTGGGGGGAGTTTTTGCATTCCCTAGCCCTGTGTTGGGCATGAGTGCTCTGAACGCTTGTCTTATATTGGCAAATGTAATTATTATTCTGGAGGTATCTTTTAGCCATTATCGGTCTGATTTACTTTTGGACTTGCAACATCTGTATATTTGTTAATTTATCTGTGGTTGTTCTATTTCCTGTTTTCTGTTCTTTTTTGCAATGACCTCGGTCTCGCAACAAATAAATATTAATCATTTTTAAAACTAGCTACACTACTGCCTTGACCACTTCCTCTGGCAATAAATACCACAAGTTACTTGTGTGCGGTGTGAAAAAATACTTTCTTTTATTTATTTCAAATCTTATGTCAGTTAATTTCACTAAGTGTCCCCTTGTTCTAGTACTGTTAGAGAGGGTAAATAACCGTTCCCTAGTTATATGTTCCACACCACTCATGATGTTATAAACTTATATCATATCTCCTCTCAGTCATCTCTTCTCCAAACTAAATAGCCCCAAACTATCAAGTCTCTCTTCATACAGGAGCTGTTCCAAACCCTTTGAGAAGCAGCCCTCAACATTCTGTTTGCTTTTTTGACCACCGCCACCCACTCTGCTGAGTATTTCAATGTATTATCCCCAATTATAGTGACCCTTTCCTTTTTCTCATGGGTGAGTCAATGTGGGCCTATCAAACATTCCTATGTTAGCAGGGGAGCCATATGACCATTTCTCACAAGGCTACAACTTCCCTGAACCCAGAACTGCTTGGTCTCTTACGCTGAGACATGGGAAACTTACAGTTCTCTGTGTCTTCTCACTGAAGATGTTGCTGATTAGTTACATCAACAGCCAATAGGGATTTGTGAAAATGGGTGGGTTTTTTTTAAAGCATAAATACGTTAACTTCATTTCCTTAGGCAAAAATAAGGACAGAATCAAATGAGTGAAAAATCTCCTTCTGTTTGTTTACGTAGTGTAAGGATATTTATTAGGGAGCAAGGAACCTTGCTAGACAATATTTCTAGGGAAAGTTAGTTTATCATCACTAATGCAATATCTAGTTTGGATTACTAAAGTATTGATTTCAGTGAATAATGCTAATCCTTTGGTATAGCTACACAAAAATTCTTCTCAGAAAAGGTTGCACCACAACTGATACATGGAGGAAGTGGACATCACATTTAAGGGCAGGGGGATGGGGGTGGATATCCATGCCAAAATGAAATAGAATTGGGCAAACTGAATTAGCTGATTATACACTTGGGGGGAAAGTAAGCATAAAAGAACATAATGCATAATTGTAATGTAAGAACATAAGAAGTGCCATACTGGGTCAGACCAATGGTCCATCTAGCCCAGCATCCTGTTTCCGACAGTGGTCAATCACGGTGGCTTGGGAGAAGCACCCAAGAGGTCACAATGGGGGATCCATTCCCTGTTGTTTTCCCCCAGCTCCTGTCATGTTCCCTGATCCTGTCTGGCTAATAGCTGCTCATGGATCTATCTTCCAGAAACTTGTCCAAACCTCTTTTAAACTCAGCTATAGTACTGGCCTCTGGCAGTAGATTCCACAACCCAATTATACGCTGAGTGAAAAAATATTTTCTTTTATTTGTTTTAAACTTGCCACCCATGAGTTTCATGGAGTGTCCTCTAGTTCTAGTACTAGCTGAGAGGGTAAATAACTGCTCCTTGTTTATTAGTTCCACCCCACTCATGATTTTATAGGCCTGCATCATATCTCCTCTTAGTCATTTCTTCTCCAAACTGAAGAACCCCAACCTACCAAGCCTCTCCTCATATGGGAGCCCTTCCATGCCCTTGATCCATGCCCTTCTCTGTATCTTTTCTAGTTCAGCTATGTCTTTTGAGATGGAGCAACCAGAACTGCACACAATATTCGAGGTGCGGTCGCACCATTGATTTGTATAGAGGCATTACGACATCTTCAGTTTTATTCTTTATCCCCTTCCAAATAATTCCCAACATTCTGTTTGCTTTTTTGACTGCTGCTGCACGCTGCGCCGTGGATTTCATTGTATTGTCCACAATCACACCCAGATCCTTTTCCTGAGTGGTAACTCCTAGCTTAGTACCCAGCATTGTGTACGCATGGTTTGGATTATTTTTCCCTATGTGCATCACTTTGCACTTGTCCACATTAAATCTCATCTGCCATTTAGGTGTCCAGGTACCCAGTGTCGTAAGATCCCGTTGCAGTTCTTCACAGTCTGCTCGTGTTTTAACTACCTTGATCACCTATGCAGAAGGACATTGGAAGAACTGCTCACTCCCACTTCAGAAGAGCAAGCAATCCCATCAGGTTTATTAGAGTGAGTGTTGGTCTCAAAATGTAAGAGATGGAGACAAAGTAGTTCTGATGACATCTTTTATTGGCCAACTTCTGTTGACTAGAGAACGCAAGCTTTTAGGGCACATAGGTCCCTTCCTCAGGCATGTAACAAGTAATTACTGTCATGTATTCTTCTATTTTGATATTCTTTGCCAAAACTTTGTTTCAAAATGCTGATTAAAAGAAATTTTTCTGCTTGTAGCACTCTATCTCTGGTTGAAACCATGTGTCAGCAGTTGCTGAGTCTAGTGACACAACAGCTGACTTTCAAGATGCTGACCAGCGGCAATAGTAAATAGGGCAAGTCTTTCCATTGTTACTGAGGTTAGTTATTATTTACTTTTGCTTGTACTAGAGGTTTCTCTGTTTGTTTCTATTCAGTTCCTATCTGAGATATTTACCACCTCCGCTAGAGCTTCATTAACTTGGTTAGCTAAGTCAGCACGTAATGGCTTAATTCAAGAAATGCATAGTCATACAGAAAATTTGGCATAAAAATGACCCTTAAGGAAAGAGGAGGGTTAGAAGTTCTCTGAATTCTGGAGTCTTCTCACCACCTGGCAGAATGGGACTTGAACTAGGTAACTATGAGACCCCTGATCCAGAGCTTAAAGCATATTCTTTTCCTTTAAGGTTTTGACTTTGACTAAAACTTAGAGAATGAAGTTGTTTAATGAATGTCTTTTGTACCATAATGCTGAACTTGTAACTGAACTTGTTTTTCATTTTGTACTATCTGCTATTCCTTTTGAATTTAAGTAATCCTATATGCTTTTTATATAGTCTTTTGTCTTCAGTTCCTCCTTTAAAATATATTGTCATTACTTATACATACTAAGGAGTGTCCTACCCGCATAGTAGGTGTAATCTCAGTGTATCCCCACCGATGCCGTGGGTGTTCTTGGCGCAGTCAGGGCCACTTCTTGTGAATTAGATCCTTTCCCGTCCTGGCTGGCTAAGATCTGCCAGGAGACAATGGGTATTTTCAGACGTTACGAGATCACGCTCAACCACAGTGAATCACGTTCAACCCCGTGGCGGGCCAAAGGACCCTGAACGTCTGTTCGGCGCATGCCAGATGTTCATCATGCTCAATACCCACATGGGGTCAATTTCAACCACGCTTCCCAGGCTAGCCAGGGGAATATCCCGGGAAGCATGGTCAAACAGACCCCCACCGGGAACCAACAAAAAGTAACGTCTGGATGCCAATCCCCACGCGGAACCAAACTAAATGAGCCGCAGCCGGGGACAAGGCATGTAGCGTCGCTGCCAGGCAACCAGCAACAACACAACCACCGGAGGGAGATTTAAAGCGAAACCAGCAGCAAGCAAGCGTGGCAGGATGGAGCGAGGAGGGAGGCGGAAGAGAGTGGAGGGAGAGAAAGCGACACAGGCGGTGGAGGAGGTGGAGGAGGTGGAGGCAGGGGCAGCAATGTAGGTGGAGGGGGCACAGGCAGAGGAAGGGGGCACAGGGGTGCACCCGAGCAGGGAGGCGGCCCAGGCACAACACCCACAGCTGCAGCCAGGTCACGACGCCCCGGGGACAGCGGCCAGAATGGGCCTGGAGGAGGCACCCAGGAAAAGGGTAAGGGTAAACAAGGGGAGGGGACCAGGGGGCCCAGGAGACCACCTCCTGGGGGGGTGGGGTGACCCCGGGGAACTGGGAGGGGGGCAGGGGTGCCCCGAGAGGGGGCCCCACCAGCACCCACTCAACCACTCCCCCTCTACCCTCCCCCCAGACATGGAAAACGGCCCGGGAGGATGAGCCCCAGGAGGAGCCCGGCCATACGCGCCCGGAGGCGCACCTGGAGGACGAGGAGGAGCAGGAGGAGCAGGACCAGGAGGAGGAACAGCAGTGGGGGTGCCGGAGGAAGGTGTACCACAGAGGGGGCCAGTGGGGCCTTCAGGAGACCCGGGATGTCATCCGGATCTGGGGGACCCTCGAGTAGCAGCTGGAGCTGGCCATCAACCAGAAGAAAGAACATGTCTACCAGGACATTGTGCGTGACATGGAGGCGGCAGATCATCAGCGCACAGTCACCCAGTGTCGCTCCAAGGCCAAGGAACTGAAGAGGGGGTACAAGGCCATCCGCCACAACAACAGGCGCTCTGGACACGGGGCCTGCACTGCCCCCTTCTATGATGCCCTGGACTGCATCCTTCATATGAAGGGCTCCATTGTCACCCCATGCCTCGTGGGCAGCACTGTGGTCCAGAGCAGGGAGCGGGCCGAGGTACCCCCCCCTCACCGCCCGCCCGGTAGACACGAGATTCGGGGTCCCTATCCCCCAGGAGGACCACCCGGGAATGGCAGAAACCTGCAGGGCCCCCCCTGGCAGCAGCCCGGAGAGCACCCAACCCCGGGTCACCCAAGCGGAGTCAGAGGTCGGCTCCCTCATCACCCTGAGCCAGTGGTCCCTGGGGGAGCACTCCCAAGTCAAGGCACCGGCCTCAGAAGTCTCCAAGACTGATATGGAGGGTAAGCGCCCCTCCAGACAGGGGGGGGCATGACCAGGGGGGCAAGGGCAGGGGGCGGTGGGGGGAGGGGGCTCCCCAGGACACGCCTCAGCCCCCACCCCTGCGAGGCATGTGGGGGCTCAGTAGCAGGGCCCACAATCACCCCCCATCACCCACTGCCCCCTCCCTCGCCCACAGGACATGGGGAGCCCCAGGAATGGACCCTTGAGATGGAGTAGCCACCTGCAGAGGAGACCGGAGAACAGGTGTCAGAACCAGGTGAGGCAGACGGGGCAGGAGGGAGGCGCCCCGGGAAGCAGGACAGGGGGCCCCGGCTGGGCGGTAGGGATGGGAGGGGCCAGGGTCCGGGGGTGGGGAGGGCATGGGGATGGGGCCCGGGGGATGTAGGGCCTGTGCCCCAACCTGGGCAGGGGACAGGGGCTGGCTCTGACCCACCCTCCTGTTCCCACAGGGCAACCCCCGCAACCGCCGCCTCCACGTCCCGTGGCCCCAGCACAATAGATGCCGGAGTACCGGGCCCGGGTCTGCAGGCACAGGGAGGAACAGGCTGAGGACATCATCCAGAGGGCGGAGGAACAGGGGGAGCACATGATAGAGACCGTGGCCCGCATGGAGGCGACCATAAGCACTCCCTGGAGTGGGCCGAGGAGAGGGACAGGAGGCTAGAGGCGGAGGTGCGCCTGGAGCGGAGTCGGGAGTGCAGGGAGCACAACTTGAAGCAGGAGGTGCTCAGGGGCCTCCGGCAGGACATCCAGGGCATGGTGCGGGAGCACAGTGCCAAAATGGACCAGTCCCACGACATCGGGATCTCCCTGCTCCTGCACGCCGGCACGATGTGTGCTTATGTGATGGCAGGCGCACCCCCGGGCACCGTGCCTGCCCAGGTCCCCATGCTGGGCCCCTCAGTGCCTCCGGACCCCACCCAGGCACCCCTGATGCCCCCCCAGCCCCAGGACCCATGCATGCACCTCCAGGTACCCCCAGCACTCTGGAGGGTGCAGACCCCCAGGGACCGACCAGGGCTCCGGGCACCCTCTCCCCCCCCACCACCTGCCCCCTGCCTGGACAGGGGCCAGCCCAGGACACTTCCGGGGACATGAACAGCAGGGGGGAGGAGAGCTCTCAGGGCTCCGTGGGCCCCAGGGGGTGCTCGCGGGGACGGCCAAGGAAACGAGGGGGGATGGTGGGAAGGGTGGGAGGGGGAGGATGACATGATGGGGGGTCATGGAAGGGGACAGGGCTATTGAGGTGGGGTGGGAGCACCGGGTGATTGTGGGGGAAATAAAGGCTGATGTCATGTGGAAGCCTCGCGATCCTGTTTGTGGGGGACAGGACGGAGGGCCCAAGTGTGCAGGGGCATGGCCAAGGAACTTAGGGTGGGGCCCCCTGGGGTGGGAATGCCCTCACAACAGGCCCCCCTGGGCGATGTGGCTCGCCAGGGCATTCCTGATCCATTTGGCGTAATGGTACTCCCTGGGGTTCTCTGCGTTAACGTACAGGGGCACGGGACTGGGAGGCCGGTGGGACTTGCAGTACTCCAGGGCCGCCCCCTCGGTCTTGCAGACATTGTGCAGCATGCAGCAGGCACCGATCACCAGGGCCGAGGTCGTGACGGTGTAATCCAGCCGCCCAGCTAGACTCCTCCAGCGCTGCCACGGTCCGGCTGGAACTCAGGTGGGTATTGTATACCACTTCCACTGGGTTGCTCGGGACAGGGTAGACCTTCATCAGCCAGCAGGTGAGGGGTTAGTCGGGGTCCCCCAGAATGCAGGGGGGCATGGGGACCCCCTCGATCCACCTCATGCCCATGTCTGCGAAGTTCCCCCAGTACATGCGGGCATAGAAGGGGGAGATGGTCATGATCCTGGCATCGTGACTCCAGCCGGAGTTGCCCGTGTAGATGTCAATAAACTGGTCCCGGTGGTCCACCACCCCCTGCAGGTCCAGGGAGTAGTATCCGTGCCGGTTCACGTACTCCAGGGCCTCCCCGGCGGCCGGGCGCAGGATCTCAATTTGGGTGCTGTCCACGGCTCCGATGCAATTCGGGAAGCCCCCGGACGCGAAGCCCACCATCACGGCACCCTGGTCCAAGAGCTGGATGGTTCTGTCCAGGAGCATGCCCTCCACTGCCTCGCACACATCCCGCAGGATGCAGGCAACCGTGCTGAGCCCCACCCCGAAGTGCTGGGACACGGACCGGCACGAGTCGGGCATTGTGAGGGCCCAGACCCCAATGACCACCCGCTGGACCATGGGTATGGGCTCCCGCATGGAGGTGTGCTGCCACTCCAGCCAGGGTGTGAGGAGCGCTGCTAGGTGCAGCAGGGTGGCCTTGCCCATCCGAAAGTGGGACCTCCACTCGGCTTCCTCCCAGTGGGCCAGGGCCCGGTCCCACCATGCCTGTGGGCGCTCTGAGACCCATCGGCTGTGTGCTATGGGCATAGCGAGCAGGGCAGCCCACCGGAGGTTCTCCCTTGCCCAGAGGAGGCACCTCGCAGCCCTGCGGAGCACAGCGGGCCAGGTCAGGCTCTGGCTGCCAGCCTGCCAGGCCCCCCAGGACATGCGCCATGCCCTGAGCCACGCACGGGCTCTCCTGTGGGCGTGCTGGCCCCGGAGGTGCATGGGGGCCATCAGGGCCAGGGGATAGCGCAAGCGGGCGGCCAGCTGCACCTCTGCGGTCAGGAGGCGCAGCTGCTCCGTGTGATCATGGAACCACTCGGCTGCGAGCGCAAGGAACATCCAGTTGGCAGCTGCCCTGTTGCGGACCATGGTGGTGGGGACCCAGTGGGGGCAGGGGGCACTTATACCGGGGCTGTGAAGGTGGAGCTGCCCGGGGGGTGGGCCCTTGGGTGGGCACGCCCCCCCCACCGGGGCTGGGGCATGCGGGCCTGCAGGTGGGCACAGCGGCAGGCGGAGCCCCAGGCCTCGCCCCTGCATGGGCTCACAGGTCTGCGCGTGCCCAGGGCAGATGCATTCCAGCTGCTATCTCCCCCGACACCCCGGGCCCCCTCCCCACGCTGTTTGCAGCAGGCTGGCCTTGAAGGTGCGATTAGGCGGACAGTGTGCCCGCTGTTGTGTTCTGCAGCTGTGCCAGGTCTGCACCCCATGCCTCGCTCTGTTGTGCTACAATGTTGTGGTCCTGGGCCATGTTCCCTGTCCTGGGGGCCCCTCTGAGTCCCTCCTGGCCCTGGAAGGTGTATGTGCCCCCAGGGCTCTGTGTTATTCTCCCTGTCATGCCAGACCATGGCTGGCTGCCCATCCATGGGGCTCCCTCTCCCCAGCCCCCGAGGGGCCCCCCATATCTGGGCCTTCTGCGAGACCATGTCTCTTTGCGACCTGTGGCATACCCCTGCTGTGCAGCTGATCCTGGCCGCCCCGGGAAGCCGTGCGGGTGCCTTTGAGAGCCTGAGCTCTGGACTCCGTTACTTTGGCTATGAGGCGAGCGCCCGTGATTGCCGGCTGCATACAGAGGCCCTGGGGCTGGTTCGTTTCCCTGAGGGGCGCATCCCGGAGATGCTGTGCTCTCATGTGCCCTGGACCGGTTCGGAGACCGTGTCTGCGCTGGTGGTGTGTGGTCTGGGCGCCTACACGGAGTGCCTTGCTGAGGGTGGCCCTGCCTTGGCCGTGACCTACTTTTCCTGTGTTCACGGGGCCCGTGGGTACCAGCGCACCCGTGGGGCGGTGTACCAACGCCTTCTGGAGCTGGGGCATCTTCCGTGGCCCCCTTCTGCTGCCTGCTGTGTGCCGGAGCCTTCGCAGTGGAGATGTCGGCCCTGTTGGGGTTGTGGGCCCGTGTGGATGTCCAGCTGGCTCTCACCATGCCTGATCCCTTCGAGGCCTACTACCTGATCGCCTGCTACATGTCCTTGCAGGGGTACCACCGGGACATGCTGCAGTGGCCCCACCTCTCGACTAGACTACTGTAATGCTCTCTACGTGGGGCTACCCATGGTGATGGCTTGGAAATTGCAGCTGGTGCAGAATGTGGTGGCCCGTCTCCTGTAGGATTGGGCCACCGGGAGCATATTACACCAGTGCTCCGCTCTCTGCAAGACTGCCTCACGTCCCTTGTCCGAGATCAGCCCCTGCGGTCATCCAGGGATGCCCTGCTCGAGGTCCCCTGAGTTTCTCGTGTGGCCACATAGGAGAAGGCATTCTCAGTGGCCATGCCATGCCTATGGAACTCCCTTCCAATGGGGGCCTGGCTGGCCCCAGACCTCCCCTCTTTTTGGAAACGTTGCAAGACCTGGCTGTTCTGCCAGGCATTTGACTAGGGAGAGGGGTGATGGGTGGGGCTGTAGGGGGTTGGGGGGTTGTTTTCTCTGTTTCCTCCTTTTATGATTGTTTTAACTGTTTTAATTGGTTTTTATTGTTGTTGTAAGTCACCCCAAGCTGCCTGTGGCTGGAGGGGCGGGGTAATAAGTTTTATAAATAAATATAAAATAAATAACCCACAAATTGGAAACGTTTACCCTATATTCAGGTCAGATTATGTCTGGTCTGGACCACTAAGTACTTTTCTGTTTGGGGAAACTGAGGCAATTTGTGACAGTACTACAATATATATCCAACATGGCAGCAGTGCCTTTTTTGTAAAAAAAAAAAATTTAAAAAAATTAATTGCTGGGGCCCAAGCTTAAACCATGTCCCTATCCCAGAGCTTGTCATAGCTGGGAAATGAATCCTAGTTTCCAACTAGTACCCCAACTACTGAACCACCCTGCCTCTCTACAGCTGAATATAAAACATGAATGTATGTGATTTAATCTATAAGATGAAAAATTGCAAGATGTGGGACAGGAAAATCATCAAATAAGCTATCCAGTTTAATTTCCAACAATGAAATGACCAATTTCAGTCTTTTCCTGGTCTTTCATATTTTAGGATGTTCACATTTGGGAACATTTACAAGGACTCAGACCCCCTCCTTGAATTTAATTGCCAATGCTGAGCCCTGCCAAACCTTCCCACAAATTAAGCCCTGTGTGGCAGCCATACTCTCTCTGGACTAGAGTGGAATATATTGTGTGCGTTTATAACACGAATAAAAGCTTTCCTTTAGTCTTGGTAATCTATCCTTAGAAACTGTTAAAGGATAAGGATATGATACCCTTTTGTGCAGTACCATTAACACATTGTTTCTGCATTACATGAGAGTTTTCAAAAAGCTTCATGTTACCAGAATGTGATGAGAGTTTGTGAATTCAAGCACCCTTTTGAGAACTAGATTCTCTTCAGAAAATCCATTCTGCCAGCAAAGCATAATGAAGCCAGGCATACACTGATGTAATGTGATACACATGTCAACTTTCAGGAGGCAGTCCCTATTCAGATAGTATCACCACGGAGACACGTAGGCATGGTGGATTGCCAGAGCAAACGTTTTAGTATGCAAAGTGATGCAATGTATTTTAACAACAATTGTTGTCTTCTGTTTTGTTTTAATGCTGGGCTTGACACATCTAACCATGAGCACACTTATCAGGATTCTTTGCACTGCCTTGCAGATGCTGATTATACAACAAAATGCTTAAAGCAAGCAAATTGCTGCCAAGGTTCGCTGAGACAGATGTGCCAGAGCAGTCAGTAGGTGTTTGAAGTAAATGGGGATAACAGCAAGACCTGGAATTTTCAAAATAATATAGTTGAAACGGAAAAAGAAACCTCATTTACAGTGACTGAAAATTCACTCTGAGTTTACTTATCACAAAAAAACCTGCATTTAGTGAAAACTTGACACCTGGCCAGCTCAAAACCATAAAACCAAGAAATAACCAGTTCAGGTGTAAGTCTCCTGCATTCCTTGACATCATCAGACTAAAGTGCTGTAACTTCCAACACTTCAGAAAGTTTATATTTTCACCCCCAACAAATACTGAGCCCCCTGTTTTACTCAGAATGTACTCCTGGGGGTAGTTAACCTAGTGTAGTTCCCAAACCTTTTGCCAATGCAACCCCATTGAGACTTAAATATAATTGTGTGATTCTCCCACTGAAATAAATATATATGAAATATTTTAAATATTCAGTGAGGATCACGATGACCCCAATCATAGATGGCACAACCTCATTTGGAATCCCAACCCATACTGGGACCTGGCCACATGGTGCTTCCTTGCAGGATGTACACCCAACATAAATACACTGCCATTCAGCTTCTCTATCATAGTCACAGAGTCACACCTCAAGGGCCATCAAGTCCAGACCCCAGTACCATTGCAGGACCTGCCACACCCCAACCATCTGCACAGAGAAATCCCACCATCAGTGCTTCTTTATTTACTCTGTACAGTAACATCAGTTACCACAAGTACATCACCCACTCTGGGCTTCCAGCCCTCAGGAAAGTCCTGTTTCAACAGGATGCTGGGTAATCTCTGGCAAGCTCTCAAACCCTGACTCGGGCCCTCTGAGTCTGGGCTCCTTCCTTCTCCCTGGTGGTGTCTCTCTCTCTCTCCTTTCAGCCCAGCTTTACATGACCTGGGGTTCCGACAGGCTCTCTAGTGACTCTTCCCACATGAGTGTCAAACAGTCACAAACTTTATGGCAATCAGTCTCTTGGAACCGAGACAGCTAGAGCTCTCCATCTTAGTCTGCTACATAGGGGTATGAGAATGTCGGGGTGGGCAGTAATTCAACCAATAGCTCTGCTCATGAACAAGGAGAAAACCACACAACCAAGAGAGAACTGAGTAACCCTTGCTGCATGCATGCACCAGCTAATTATGCTGGTGTGAACACAGGGACAATGAAGGGTGCACATGAGTACAGCAAGCCGTTCTTACAGACGTGCTTTCCTTTAGTAATCAGTACAAGACAGAGCTGGCCAGTGGCTTTACTCAAGGCCTTCTTGATTTTCTGATGCATTCAACTTGTTCTTGCCTTGTACTATCAACAATTTGATTTTGTCAACTTAACTGAGAGAAGGATTGTATGTATTGCTGGCACAGGCATGCCTGGAAACAGCCGAACCCTAGTTGGTTGGACTTTGGCCTGGATGACTTCTGCAAACCTAGGAAGCTTGACCACAGTGACAGGATGGGTGTGCATGTCATTATTGTTCTTGCAACAACGAAAATGACACAAAATAATAATGAAAATAGAAACGAAAATGACATTTTGTTTTTGAAATAAAGGGAAAAAACTGAAAAACGTATTTCTGGCTATAACATTTTTATTTCTTATTCAACTGTGATAGAATTTGGGGTGCTTGTACCCCCAATGGAGGGCATTATGTGTACCAATTTGAAACAATTCAATAAAGGAAACAGATTTTAGAAGCAATTGAATGTTGTGATTTTAAGAAAAGCTCCATACACATTCATGGCTACACCTTCTTTATCTTCCATACAATTTGAATGAAACCTGTGAATACCACGTCCCTCCACAAGCTTAACACACCTGCCAATTCTCATAAAGATTGGATGAAGTGTCCTGATGGTATAAGACATTAACATGAAAATACATTTTCCAGCTGTAACATTTGTATATTCCATCCCGTTTATAAGATATTTGGCAGGATTGTATCACATGCCTCCCCTGTCATCGCTACCAAACTACAGGACAATTTGATAAAGGGACACAATTTTATAAGCAATCAAAATTGTCCCCTTGAAGACCATTATTCACATAAATAGCAGCACTTGCAGTGCCATTCAGAGGCAGGCACCTGGCATGGCAGAGGAAGAGTGGATGTAGGAGGGATTATGTGGAGAAACTCAAAAGACTGACAGACACATTCACTGACCAATTACTGCATGTTTCTAGCTTTACACGACCAATCAGTAGTGGCTTCAAGGTGGGCATAGGGGGCAGGCCTCAGGCGGGCATAGAAGGGACATAAATGGGACTTTGGGGATAGCATCCTAGAAATCAGGAGACATAGTTTGCACATCCAGGCTGGCAAATTATCATCACAATCACATCCTGCAGCACTGTGACAGAGGACACAAGAGAATCTTGATTGGCTCTTACCTAAACAGATGCTTCCAACATCCCAGTAACAACTGAGGGAGAGATGTTGGGATGGTCACTGCACAGAATGAAGATATTTGGTTGACATTTCTGCTGGCCAATTAGAATCACAAACCCATCTTAAAGCACAGTGACACATAAGAGAATCCCTGGCATCGGCTCCTTCTCTGCATATGCTGTTCAGACACATAAAATTGGAACCCATTATCATATGTTTCTGATATTTTCCATAGATGATAATGAAAATGTGATATCTAGTCCTGCCAAATTTTATGTAGACTACAAAGATTTTACAGTCAGACATACATTTATAAGTGAATTACTTATACCACCAATACCCATTATCCAATCCTTCTGGAAGTTGGCAGAGACAGTAAGTATGGGAATGGGTATAAACTTATTAAGTTTAATCTACATTAAATGAGAGGAAAAGAGGTTACATCTAAGAATGCATATGAAGATTTTTGCAAAATAAATTAATTAACCAGCTTCTAAAATTTGATTCCTTTATCCAAACATTTAGGAATTTGGTACACACACTTTCTTCTATTGGATGTATAATCACTATACATTTCAGGCAAATACAGTGAAAAACAAAAGAGGTACAGCCAAAAAGATGTTTTACATTGAAACCAATGGAAAACGAAAATGAAAGCAAAAACAAAAATGACAATTTGATATTTATGAAAATGGAAATGACATATTTAAATAGCAAAAACTGAAAACTAAAACTACATGGGCCCCTGGTGTACACCTTTACAGTGAATCTCTGCCCTAAGTAATTACTCTAGGTGTAGTTTCCTTAGTATGGAGGTATCTCAGTAGGGAGAGTTCATACACAGAGGTACCTGTGTATGAGAGGAGCATATACTAGACTGCACTTCTTTACACTTTGGTGCTACACCTTGTGCAAGAGCATTTCTGGAGAGCCTCAAAGGCCTGTGGGATGCAGTCTGCATATGCCTTGAGGATTTCTTAAAGTTTGAAATATATCCATGAATATTATCTGTCAGGTAACAACCTCTGGGAAGTAGTTACTCCCAACTAATAGGCAATCTTCCCATCATAATCTTGGATTAACCTCTGTATGGTTTGTGCATCATGTAAACACATGCTCATAACCATGGTGGATAAACTTCCAGGCGAACAGAGCCTCAAAACACATACCCCATTCTCAAACGAGCAAATTTTGCAATAGCCTCACGTGCTCTTGCATCCACAGAACAGCACATCTGATTGCCACACTCTGAATACACGTGGGAAGTCATTCTGCAGAAGTTGCTGTTAATGATATGCTACAGCGTCATGGTAGATTTACCTCTGATCTGGAGATGAACTTTTGCTCCCACATCATACATAACTGCTAATTACTGTGCAGGATTCTGGAATTTCCCCCCACTGAGAAGATAATTTTAATACGTTGAGTTCCTGCGGCATCTATTTTGTGGCATCCTTCTTGACTTATTGCTGTAATGTCTACATCCTCAAGTTAGAAAGACTGGATGCTTAAACCAGAAATACCAAGTTTTGGTTATGAGCTAAATTCCAATTTCTAAGCTCCAATGAGGGTCGCAGTAGCTGTTACAGGTTGCTTGATGTGCCTGCTGATAACTTGATGTGTGTGCTCTAGTATGTTCATTCTTTATATCCATCCCAGTGTATGACCACCAGAGGAAAAGTTATTCTATCGGGGTGTTTCCTATAATAGGGTTTAGCAATATGCAATTGGTAGAAATGGTTTTTGAATCTGGGATTGTTATAAATGAAAGTTCATTATAAGAAGGATTGGTTATAGTGAGGTTTGACTGCATTTTCAGATGCCTTCTATGTAGAGCGATGTGGTATATTTCAAAGACCATAAAAAGAAAGACCTCTAAAAGGAGATTGGGGGTGATTCTGCCACTGCTACTCACACTGAGTAGCACTTTATAGTCACTGCAACTGAGTAGGATACTTGCAGGAAAAGATCAAGAGCAATTGAGGACAAGAGCAATCAAGAGCAATTGAGGACAAAAGCTATCTTCTTCTCAGCCTTATCCAGAGAAGAAGACTTCAGAAGAGGTATCAATATTCTCCCCTATCAGTTCTTACATTAAACATAATCCCCTCCTGTTAGAAAGGTTCTCAAGTCTATGAGTTGAGAAGTCCAATTTTGGAATCACCAGGATGCATAATAATTCTCTTGCTTCCTCCATCCATTTTCTAACTGTTGCCTATTAAAATTAAGCTCCTTAGGGAAGGGACTATGCTCTCTTTGTCACACACACAAAAAATATTTGCCAGAAACGATAGTAGTCTTTACTCTTACTGATATATATTGGCATGAGTATTCCCATTGGGAGTATTTGGTAGACATATGGAAAAGTGAATATTCTTTGGTTTTAGGGCTCATCCGGTTATGCACCAATATCTTGTGATTTAATTAGCCAACTGCAGTGCAGATAGCAATTTGTAAATGGCCAATACTTGGAACAAGTGTCCAAAATGCAATCCATAGGCTGGAATGTATTTACATATACTATTTGTTGAATAGGGCAACTATTAAACAGTTCATAAGTAACAAGTGAGGTCTGCTTCTGATTAATTCATGTACAAAAGAAGATTTCCATTCACTGAATGAGCTATTTCCTATAAACCAATCACACAGATCTGTCTATGTGATCGAAAGATGCATTGTACTGGTCTCTCAGTGACAGAGTACTAGGTAAAGTGCTGAAATCCTCTCTACAACCCCCTTAGGTGCCACACCCATCACACTGGTGGCTCTTGCATATGACAAAGTTAGGAAACAGAGGAGGACAGGGTTTAATTTATGCTAAGACTTGCAAGGACTTAGCTCTGGCATCCCAATCCTGCCACTGCTGCTACTGTGCAAAAACTCACCATGGTTTGACGCAGAAACACCAGCATCAGCCTCTCCCCCTACCCCACCAATAGGGCTGTAGCGGAATATCGCAGCGGTAGTTATTTCTGGCGGAAACAGTGTTTCCGCAATTAGTGGAACGGCATGGCAGAGGCTTTCATTCCGCGGTTTCATTCCGCGGTTCCGCAGTTCTGCTTATTTAATTCCGCAACTTAGTGGAATCGTGGAAACATGACATTTTCGCTATTTCCGCAATTCCGCAAGCGCCACAAAATAGCGGAATAGCGGCTTTCAGCAATTTCCGCAATTTTTCCGCAATTCCGCGATTTGCAGAATTCTGGCAGAATTAGCGGAATATCCGCAGAAAAGTCGCGGTGTGGCACGGGCAATTCCGAAATGGTGGAACGGAATCGCGGCGCGGTAAAAGCTGCTGCCGCATCAG
>QEPC01007433.1:2704279-2741315 GCA_003113815.1 Sphenodon punctatus | reverse complement strand
TGGGGCTGGAGTGACTGGATGCTTCTTGATGCCATGGAATGACAGCTCCCCATGTGTGGAATGATGGCACCAGAACTCTGATGGTGGGTCCTGGGAGTAGAGTGGCACCTTCTAGATAAAGTGGAATGATGGCTCCCTGTGAGCGGAATGATGTCCCCAGAACCCTGATGGTGGGTCCTGGGACTAGAGTAGCAGCTTCTAGATGATGTGGATGGATAGCCCCCCGTGAGCAGAATGACGGCCCCAGAACCCTGATGGTGGGTCCTGGGAGTAGAGTGGCAACTTCTAGATGACGTGGAATGATGGCTCCCCATGAGTGGAATGACAGCCCCAGAACCCTGACAGTGGGGCCTTGAACTAGAGTGGCAACTTCTAGATGAAGTGGAATGACAGCTCCCCATGAGTGGAATGATGGCCCCAGAGCCCTGATGGTGGGTCCTTGGACTAGAGTGGCAGCTTCTAGATGAAGTAGAATGACTGCTCCCCATGAGCAGAATGATGGCCCAAGAACCCTGATGGTGGGTCCTGGGACAGGAGTGGCAGCTTCTAGTTGAAGTGGAAGGATGGCTCCCCATGAGTGGAACGAGGGCCCCAGAACCATGATGGTGATCCTGGTACTGGAGTTGCTGGCACCCCTACTTGGCTGGGCATTGCAGGCTGACAGCCAGGCATCGGCAGAGAAGCAGCCGAGGCCTGACCAGGGCTAGGTGGCTGGCACCCCTGCTCGGCTGGACATTGAAGGCTGGCTGGCATTGGTGGAGCAGCAGCAGAGGTCCGGCCACGGTTTGGTGGCTGACACCCCTGCTCGGCTGGACATTGCAGGCTGGCTGGCATTGATGGAGCAGTGGCAGAAGCCCGGCCAGGGCTCGGTGGCTGGAACTCCTACTTGACCTGGCATTGCAGACTGGATGGCCTTGATGTGGAACACTTTAAGACAAATGGAACAACAGCCTTCCCTTCCTGGAACGTAGACCCCAGAACCCTGATGGTGGGTCCTGGGGATGGAGTGACAGCACCCCTACTTGGTTGGTCATTGCAGGCTGGCATCAGCAGAGCAGTGGCAGAGGCCCAGCCAGGGCTTGGCTGGCTGGCACTTTTACTTGACCAGGAATTGCAGGCTGGTTTGCCTCAGCAGAGCAGCTGCAGAAGCCCATCCAGAGCTCAGTGGCTGTTACCCTTACTTGACCGGATGTTGCAGGCTTGCATCCTACTCTCTGGATATCAACAAAATATTCTGTGAATTGGTGAAGCCTTGCCCAGTGGTGAATCACGTGGCCACCCAGTAGAAGACATTAGATTTCTGGGGCACAGTACTCGTGGCACAGCACAGGAAGCAGTAGCGGATATTGGGATGCCGGGGCACAGAACCCATGGTACAGACAGCAGAGGCAGCACTAGCAGCATCAGCAGACATTGGATTGCCTGGTAGCAGAACCCGTGGCACAGACAGCAGAGGTAACATTAGCAGCAGCAGCAGACATTGGATTTCCAGGGCACAGAACTCATGTCACAGACAGCAGAGGCAGCATTGGCAGAAGTGGCAGACATTAGATTGCCTGGTAGCAGAACCCATGGCACATACAGCAGAGGCAGCATTGGCAGCAGCAGCAGACAATGGATTTCCAGGACATAGAACCCATGGCAAAGACAGCAGAGGCAGAATTGGCATCAGCAGCAGACATGGGATTGCTGGGGCACAAAACCCATGGCATAGACAGCAGAGGCAGCATTGGCAGCATCAGCAGACATTGGATTGCCCGGTAGAAGAACCCAGGGCACAGACAGCAGAGGCAGCATTGACAGCAGCAGCAGCAGACATTGGCTTGCCCAATAGCAGAACCCATGGCACAGACAGAAGAGGTGGCATTGGCAGCAGCAGCATACATTGGATTGCTGGGACACAGAATCCATGGCACAGACAGCAGAGGCAGCAGAGGCAACAGCGGCCAACATTGCATTGCCAGGACACAGAACCCATAGCACAGCAGAAACAGCATTGGCAGCAGCAGTAGACATTTGCTTGCTCGGGCACAGAACCCGTAGCACAGACGAGGCAGCATTGGCAGCAGCAGCAGCAGACATTGGCTTGCCGGAGCCCAGAACCCATGGCACAGACATCAGAGACAGCATTGGAAGCAGCAACAGACATTGGATTGCCAGGACACAGAAGCCATGGCACATACAGCAGAGGCAGCATAGGAATCAGCTGTGGACATTGGATTGTCATGGCACAGAACGCGTGGCACAGCAGAGGCAGCATTGGTAGCAGCAGCAGACATTGGATTGACCGGGCACAAAACCCATGGAACAGCAGAGATGGCAGCAGCAGGATTTCCTGTGCTCAGCACACAGGAAACCGACAACAGCAGGAGGGGTTTCCTGTGTGCAGCACCCATGGAGCCAGGATGGTAGGATTTTCCAGGGAAGAGCTCCCATACAGCAGCAGACGGCAGCAGCAGGATTGCATGGGCACATTTGGATTTGCCAGGGCAGAGCACCCATGGACCAGCTGACAGCAGGAGCGGGATTTCCAGGCTAGTGAGGCACATCACCCAGTGTTGTCAGGCAGGCAGACAGGCAGATAGGCGCCTTGGCATGAGAGGCAGACATGCTGGGGCAGGGCTTCAGCTTGCCCACAGGGCGGGCAGACAGGCAGCGTGGCATGCGCATGGGAAGGCAGACTGAGGCAGAGTTTGATCTTGGCCACCTGGGTGAGTGGGTGGGCAGACAGGCAGCGTGGCATTAGCATGGGAAGGCAAACTGAGGTAGTCTTTGATATTGGCCACCTGGGCTGGTGGGCAGAAAGGCTGAGCACAGGAAGGCACTTTGGCATGAACATGGGAAGACAGACTGAGGCAGGCTTTGATCTTGGCCACCTGGGCAAGTGGGCAGACATGCATTGCGGCATGAGCATGGGAAGGCAGACTGAGGCAGGGTTTGATCTTGTCTACCTGGGCAGGTGGGCAAACAGGCAGCGTAGCAAGAGCAGAAGGCAGACTCAGGGAGGGTTTGATCTTTTCCACCTCTACGGGCGGGCAAACAGGCAGTGTGGCATGAGTAGAAGGCAGACTGAGGCAGGGTTTGATCTTGGCCACCTGGGCGGGCAGGCAGACAGGCTGTGTGGCATGAGCATGGGAAGGCAGACTGAGGCAGGCTTTGATCTTGGCCACCTGGGCAGGTGGCCAGGCATACAGGCAGTGTGGCATGAGCATGGGAAGGCAGACTGAGGCAGGCTTTGATCTTGGCCACCTGGGCGGGCGGGCAGGCAGACAGGCAGCGTGGCATGAGCAGAATGCAGACTGAGGCAGGGTTTTATCTAGGCAACCTGGGTGGGTGGGCATACAGGCAGCGTGGCATGAGAGGCAGTAGGGAAGGCAGGCTGGGACCTTGGCAGGGCATTCAGATAGGCTGGCCAAGACTGTGCAGCGCGTACAAGAGAGAGCCAATCAGATAGGTGGGCTTAGATCATCTAGCCAGAGGTCGACTGGCAGGCTTACAGTTTCCAAATGCCACCCTGCGTCATGAGGTCAGTCAGATAGACTGGCCGAAGCCAATCACAGAGAGAGAGAGACAGGGCAGGGCATTGGGAGGGAGGGACAGCACCTCCGCAGCAGTAGCCCAGACCGAGGAGGAGCCCCATCCCAAGACTGTCCCTGGCATGAGATGACGTGTGCCACTGCATCATCAATCCATGTCCATGGGCAGCTCAGGGAATCTCAGGAACAGAAGGTTCACCTTAATAAAAATCAACTGCTCCAACATCTTGGCCCCCAGTCTTAGGCAGTGCGGTGAGCAAATGTCCCCCGCCATGGAGAACACCCGGTCGCTGGGGACACTTGTTGGTGGGCAGGACAAGAGTCCCTTGGCCTCTCTGGACAGGGCCAGCCACACGTTGGTCTTGCCGGGCCAGTAGGCCAAGGGATCGCTGCTGGGTTCAATGCATGGCTCATCCTCCAGGTAGCTCACCACTGCTGCTGAGGTGATGTCGTACTCCCTCACGTAACTCTGCCTG
This sequence comes from Sphenodon punctatus, assembly GCA_003113815.1. Lineage (NCBI taxonomy): Eukaryota > Metazoa > Chordata > Lepidosauria > Sphenodontia > Sphenodontidae > Sphenodon > Sphenodon punctatus. The sequence goes on along the minus strand of QEPC01007433.1, from coordinate 2,737,303 downwards.
AGCACCACCTCCACCACTGCCCTCAGCCATGCTGCCTGCCCTGCTGTGCACGAGCCCATGTTCACCAGAGTGCCCTGCACATATGAGTTGCTGGTGGCAATAGGAGTGCTGCTGCTGCTGCTGCTGCTCAGCCTGCTGCTGGTCCTGCTACTGCTAGGGCTGGGGGTAGGAATAGACCCCGCTGACTTAAAGGGGTGGCTTCTCCCACTCCCACCATCCCCAGGGGCGTCCTGCTGCTGCCACATACTCTCAAGAGCCTGCTCTGCCTGCTGGACCCTCTCCACCAGGTCACACTTCCAGTGCCCATAGAGCACTGTCTGGTCTGCCATGCTGCCCATGACCCTGAGGTCCAGCTTGATTGCCAAAACATATTCCACCTGCTTCAGGAGCTCATTGAACCCTGCCTTCAGCCCTGCCTTCAGCTGCTGCACCAGGTCAACTGCCTCATCTGCCAGTTTTCTGCCCAGAGGGCCACAATCCCACCCTTGGAGAATCTCCTCCAGCCTCCTCAGGAGATTCTGTACCAGAGGGGACACCTGGACTATGGTGGCCGTGGAGGAGCTAATGGTCTCCATCATGGCCAGGAATGGTCTGAGCACGAAGACCGTGTGAGCCAGGATGTCCCATTCCGTCCTATCTATCTATCTATCTATCTATCTATCTATCTATCTATCTATCTATCTATCCACAGGGATTGGGGGGTGGAAACACAGACAGCTCACAACAAGCAACACAGGGAGGGGTACAAAACTGAAATGAAACTGAAATGAAACCTAAATCAATCTAATCCTAAATCCAAAAACAGGGGAAGGGAATCAGGGATGGAATATATACAGGGAGGAAGGAAGGATTCAATGGAGGGTAGGAAGAAAGAACACAGGGATGGGTAAAAAATAAAAATACCACCTAAATCTATCTAATATAATCTAAATAAATGAAACTATGGAGGTAGATGTGTGGAAATGGGTGAAATAGGATGATGGCAATGGATTGGGAAAAACACAAACTGCTGGGAGAGGAAGAGTTCTGAAAACACCTGCTGACAGGATCAGTGGCTAGCTCAGAGCGATATGGAAGGGGGGAGGCAATGACTTTTGTTACTTGCTGCGCCCACCTTACCACAAGCCCCATTGGCTCTGTGCAGCCTAGCCCGTGGCCAATAGCAGACTGCGAAGCCAGTGGTCTGTGGAAAAGAGGGATGGTGATTGGGCAGGCTGGCTGCTAGTCCAAGCCTCTCTACCTCTGGCACCAGGAAGTCTGCTCTTCAGTTAACACCCCCCTCCCTGGGCCTGCCAGCCTGTTTTTCTCGCCCAAACATGCCCCAACTCATTCAAACGTGACTGAACTGTTCGGGGCTTCGGACGTTCAATTCGGGCATTCGGTTCGGCCATCTGAACGGGCCAAGTTCGGGCCGAACACCGAACATCCAAACCGCGTTCGCACATCCCTAACAGTAAGTTCTATTAATATTCACCTAAGGAAAACCTGTTTGTTTACCTAAGTTGCAACTGTTCCCTATTCTCTTCTTGTGAAATTATGCCAATCCTTTGGGATAACTGTATTGAGCTTCTGATGCAAATATTAAAATTCTATTTAGATGTACAATGTTTTAATGCAAATTTTTACCATAAAACCAAACGCTCCATTCAGTTAAATTAATAGAATTACAAAAAGATGTAATGATAGCAATTAAGTCTTGAAAATGCAAATTTTATAGTCAAGGACAATTACCTCATTTATAGTATACTGGAACGATGCCAGATGAAGGTAATTTAGATCCCCCTAGCTCACAGTTATATCATGAAGGATATCTTAATTTCATTAGTACAACAAAGATGGGCGAGAAGTTAGACAATACCAAAAAAAAAAAAAAAAAATGAGAGACAGAATTTGACCTTTCTTGTTTCATTGCAGATAGAAAACATACATCTTTCTAAAGTATTAGTAATATTTCTTTCTGATCCCATGTCTGGAAAAAAATGCTCATTTTATTAGCAGTCATGGAACATTAGTATGTAAAAAGGTCAGCTTCATTCAAATATTCACACTGCCTTCTAGTGCCTCAATAGCATAGGCAATGCATGAGCATTGAAAGTAGGGGTTGGGGGGAGACAGTTGCTCTTTGCTGTGACTCTGCTATCAAGGCACTAGAAGGTTGATGCCTTACATGAGGCGGGTCCCCTTCTACTGGCAATGTGGGGGTACAGCTAGAGGGCTTTGAGGAAGACCTGAGAGGTGGACATGTGACTTGTCAACCCAGCTCATGGAGCTCCTTACAGCTTTGCCCCTATGTCAGTGTACTAACAATGTAGGGGCTGCAGTAATGGGGGGTCTACTTTTTAAAAAATGGGGTGAGGGGGCACATGTACCTCATGTCCTGTCAGTCACCATTAAAGATCACCCATTATTTCAACTGTCAACTACTAGTTCAGTTGGAATTGCCACCGTCCCAAAAACTTGGCCCATAACTTCCCCATAACTTGTCCTTCACTCTCTCCTCTTCTCTATCTATCTATACCCTGTCCCTAGGAAAACTCATTGCCTCCCATGGCTTCTAATATCACCTCTATGCTGATGACACTCAATTCTATCTCTGTACTCCCTCTCTCTCTCTCTCTCCATCAGTTCTAGCTCGCCTCACCAGCTGTCTCTCTGATATCTCTATCTGGAAGTCTCAATGTCAACTCAAACTCAACATGGCTAAAACTAAACTCCCTCCCACCAATCCTTCCTCTCCCTCCTCCCTGTTGATCCGTATCAATGGGGCCACCAATCTTCCTGTCCCCCAAGTCCGTAGCTTAGGATTCATCTTTGACTCTCCCCTTTCTTTTAAAACCTACATCGACTCTGTTGCCAAATCCTGTCGCTTCTCCCTCCATAACATTGCTAAGGTTAACCCTTTTCTCTGTGTCTCCTCTGCCAAAACCCTTGTTCGTGCCCTGGTCATCACTCACCTCGATTACTGTAACCTCCTTCTCACTGGCCTCCCCTGCTTTCTCCTTTCTCCCCTTATCTCCATTCAAAACTCTGCTGCCAGGGTCATCCACCTTGCCCATCACTTCAACCACGTGCAGCCCCTCCTCTCCTCTCTTCACTGGCTCCCCCTTCCTGAACGAATCCTGCACAAGCTCCTAGTCTTCACCTATAAAGCTCTTCACATCACAACCTTGTTCCCCTCTACCTCTCTGCGCTAATTTCCCTCCGTAGTCCAGTCCGTGAGCTCCGTTCCTTTCTGTCTCCTCTCTCGCCCTCCCATGCCTCCCCTGCTCCCCTAAACGCCTTCTTCCCTTCTCCCAAGCTACCCCCCATGCATGGAACTCCCTCCCTGCCCACATCCGCCTTGCCCCTTCCCTTCATACTTCAAATCCCTCCTCAAGACCCACCTCTTCCACTCTGCCCTCCCCAACTCCTCACTCCCCTTTCCTAACTCCTGCTGATACCTACCATCCAGTAAAATCTGTTACCTGAGGTCTGTGTACTCATATCCTTACCACACGGACCAGCTAGCCATCATTCTCAAGTCACCAAGTGAAGCACTTGCACCTGTGACCTCGTATCTTCGCGAATGTTACACCCCTTGTCTCTCCGTCTGTTCCCCTTCCTTCATCCGCCCTGTCCCACCCCCACCCCCTGCTTTCAGATTGTAAGCCCTAGGGCAGGGATCGTGTCTATTCCATTACTTTGTAAAGCATAAGGTACATTGCTGGTGCTATATAAATGCTTGCTAATAAATAATAATAACAACAACAACAACAACAACAACAACAAACAACTTTGACTCAAAGGGTACAGGAGGGCTTCACTGGAAGGGGCAGGGCAAAGGGACTGTCCTGCCTCTTTCTGATGTGACCATTCCCACTTCAGAGCATTGTAATGTCATGGAGCTCTGCAAAGGGTGAGCCTATGTTTGATTTGGTGTAAAGGAGCCTCTTTGTCTTACAGGGGCATAGCTAAGTGGGAATGCTCCCTGGTGCAGAACCTGGGATGGGCCACCTGCTGCGGCACTTCTCTCCTGCTCCACATGTGCATGGGCCCCTCAGGTATGTGGACTCCAGTGTGGCTGCATCTTCTGCGCCTATTATAACTAAAACCCAGTTACCCTGCCTCTTCCAAGATGGCCTCTGAAGCCCTGATTTCTCCAAATTATCCTGGATAACCTGGAAAAAATAGAGCTAATGTGGAAATTAGGGCTTCATCCAGAGACCATAGCTTAAAACCCAAGGACTCCAGGCCCAGCCCAGATAGGTTCCTGTGCCTACCAGCACACCCTTTATACTACTGGCAGCCAACCAGAAGCTGGGAGAAACTTCAATGCTCTGAAGTGGGTGTGACCACATCAGAAAGAGGCAGGACGGTCTCTTTGCCGTGCCCCTTCCAATGTGGCCCTCCTGTACCCTTTGAGTCAAAGTTGTGGGGAAGGTGGCAACTCCATAGGAATGGGAGAACGTGGTTTGGAAGTTTGGAGTTTGGACCGAACTTGACCAGTTCGGTCGACCGAACCGAACTTCCGAACCGAACTCGATTTTCGAACCAAATCGAACCGAATTTCCGAACTCGGTTCCGTTCGCCCATCCCTAAAAGATGATATTCCATTTAGTTCAATGGGGTTTGAATTTCCGAACTTTGTTCGGAAGTTCGGAGTTCAGACTGAACTCGAATAGTTCGGTCGACCGAACCAAACTTCTGAACCGAACTCGATTTTCAAACCGAACCAAACCGAATTTCCTAACTCGGTTCTGTTCGCCCATCCCTACAACTCCAGCTAAGGAAGTAGTTGATAGTTGAAATAATGAGTGATCTTTAATGGCGACTGACAGGGGGCATGAGGTACATGTGCACCTTACCCCTCCCGCAATTTTTTTTATTACCACATTACCTCATAACCAGACTAATCAGGACAGAGGGAGGGAGTTAAAAGAAAAAGGAAAAGTCAAATGGTAATCGAACAATAATGTGGTAAATGGTAGATGGCAAGCAGTATTTCAGTAAATGGTAATGTGGTAAATGGTTGTCCAAGTAACTGGAAAACTCTGCTGCTTGCAAAATCGGCTAGTGTAAGTATCTGACCAGATAGCAGATACTGCAATATCCGATTGGATACTGGATAGTAGTAGTTACTTGTTTTAGCTCTAGTCTCCACCTTCAAACACTGGAAAAGTGAGTTCTGGGGAAGGGAGCAGAGATGAGGGAAAGCATGCTCTCAAGCATGAGGGATGAATCCATGGCATAGATCCACAATCGAACCTTCCTTCCCCATTATGAGTACTCCCTTTAAACCGACCTCTCTTCTCCACTCCTATTCATCCTGCAAAGCTTGTACTAATTTCCGAAGAGAAAAGTTTCCCCACCACTTTTCCATGCATTTTTCTGGATAAATCTTTCAAGACCCCTCTCCTTCAAACTATTTCTTTAAGTCTCCTTCATAGAATCCACCAACTTCCACAACAACCATAAGTCATTAATTTAGAATGTCAGAGAATTGGGCTTTGGAAATTTCACAGCTTCTTAGTTTTCCTACATGACGATGAGTCAATGCACGACAAAGAGAAAGAAAAATCCAAATGGGAGTCACTAACAGGTTAGTAAAAAAAAAAAAAATCCAGAAGAGGAGTTAGCTGCAAAGACAAAAATGCAATACCACTTGTTTCCTTTCTTCTACCCATGACACCACAAATAGAAAAAATGGAAAACTCTCCCACTTATATGAACTTCTTGGTTTGTTCTTGTTCTGATCTAGATTAAGGAATATAGGCAAAGCCAGTCAGTAAGGCCTGGACAGCTTTGAGAAACCCCAGCTGAATGGACCTGGGGGTGCTGCTGATTTATTGCTTTACTCAGCACCACAAAATGTCAGGAATGCAGTAATACACCTTTCCATAGACACCTGGGATGCTGTAAATACCATTTTAAAGTCTCAGTCCTGAAATCCTAGCCTCCAAAAGGCATTGCAGAGATGCAATCTGAACTGGTAGTTGCTACACCGCTACAAAAGCTGCCTGTAACAGGGCCTCACTCTGGCCCCATTGATTAGCCTGCTGTCCTAGTATCTTAGCCATACAAGTCCAACACAACCTCCTCTTGGGCTTCCCTCAGCAGGGGGCGATCCAAAGCCCTGTGGACTGGAGCACGGAGCACACGCGGAACACATGGACGTATGCGCATGCAAGCTGTGTGCACCCCCGGCATGAGGCCTACAGTGTGCATACAAAACTGCACAGTGGCACACGTGTGCGTGCCCTCTGCAGTGCACACAGGTCTTGGGATCAGCCCTACCACCTGGTTCTCAATAAGCTCTCAGGTCTGCTCTCAGCCCCCCATTACTGGAGATGGGTCAGTTCTCCTGCACTGTCCGAGCTCCAACCACTGTCCAGGGTGAACTTCCTGCATCTGCTGCCAGCTGCCTCTGCTACATCTGTGATCTGGGACTTAATCCTGGATCAGGACGCAGACCTTGTGTGCTTCACAGAGACCTGGCTGGATGGAGAGGAAGGCCCAATTTTGGTGGATCTCATTCCAGAAGGGTACTCCATGCAGCACTAGCCTTGACTTGAGGACCGGGGTGGGGGGTGTAGATTTTTAAGGAGTCCTGGAATGCTAGGAGGTATCCAGTGCAGTCTATTCCAGGAATTGAGGCTCTTCACATGGTGTTTGATTTGGCGTGGGACAAAATCGGGGTGTTGCTGGTGTACCGAGCTCCTTCCTGCCCAGCGGCATCCCTCTCCGAACTAGTGGAACTGTTGTCAGAGGTGGTGTTGCACTCCCCGAGGGCCTTGGTCCTGGGGGATCTCAACATCCATGCCAACACTGGCCTTTCAGGGACAAATCATGAGTTCATGGCCGCCATGGTAACCATGGGCATGTCCCAAATGGTCAACGGCCTGATGCACGAGGGGGGGCATATGCTCGACCTGGTATTCTGCTCTGGCCTTGAGGTGGGTGATCCGGTAGTGAGGGAGGTTAGTTCTATGCCCTTGTCATGGTTGGATCATTACCTCCTGCAGGCCAGACCTATTGGAATGGTCCGCCCCCAGAGGCTGATGGAACCTCAACGGTTCCAAGACACGCTGGGGGAGGTGTCCTTGGACCTTGTTGGCCACTTGGCTGATGATCTCGTCCAAGCATGGAACATCTTGCTGGAGGGGACCATTGACCGGGTGGATCCGACGTATCCGCTACCACCGCTTCATCATCATAGGGCTCCTTGGTTTACTGAGGAGCTGTGATGTATGAAGCGGGAGGGACAGCGGTTAGAGCAACGCTGGTGTCGTTCTCGCACTCAATCCGATCGGCTACAGCATCAGGCCCATTTGCGGTCCTATGCTGTGGCCATGAGGGTGGCAAAGAAGGAATTCTTTGCCGCCCTCATAGCTGCTGCAAAGTTGTACCCAGTGGAGCTCTTCCGGGTGGTGAGGGGGCTGGTCAGTCTGGCCTCCCTCCACCTGGAGGGGGAGATATCCCAGGCCTGCTGTGAGGAGTTTGTCACCTACTTTGCAGAGAAGATCACTCAGACTCAGTGCAATTTTGGAGCCTGGATTGATGCAGAGGAAGGAGAGCTTGGGTTATGGATGTCCTGTCTGGTCTCTCTTTGTGGGATCAGTTTCAGGAAGTGATGCCGGCTGATGCCGTGGGTGTCCTGAGGTCTGTTAGGGTCACCTTTTGTGAATTAGATCGATTCCCGTCCTGATTGGCGAAAGCCTCCAGGGAGATCTTGGGGCCGGTGCTGGTGGGGGTGATCAATGCCTCCCTTCAGGAGGACAGGGTGCCAGACTGCCTCAAGGAGGCAGTGGTGCAGCGCCTGTTAAAGAAACCATCCTTGGACCTTGACGCACCAGCCAGTTGCCGGCCTGGCTCTAACCTTCCCTTTTTAGAGAAGGTTATTGAACGGGTTGTGGCCCAGCAGCTCCGGGGTTACCTGAATGGCATCAGTTTTCTAGACCCTTTTCAATTGGAGTTTCGCCCAGGGTATGGAACTGAGACTGCTTTGGTAGCCTTGGTGGACAACCTCCGTTGAGAGATGGACTCAGCGCGTTCAACACTACTCATCCTGTTAGATCTCTTGGCTACTTTTGATATAGTGGACCATGGGTTATTGCTGAGACAATTGTGGTCCCTGGAGGGTGTGTGTGTGGACGGGACAGTCCTTGGATGGTTCCGCTCATTCTCTCAGGAAGGAGCCAGCAGGTGGTGTTGGGGACTGAAACATTTAGCCCCCAGGACCTCTCTTGCAGCATACCACAAGGTTCTATTTTGTCTCCATTATTGTTTAACATCTATATGCAACCCCTGGGGGAGGTTGTGAGACAATTTGGTGTGCGTTGCCACCAATATGCTGATGACACCCAACTATACCTCTCTTTTTCAACTGACCCAGGTCCTGCAGTCTCAGTGCTTTCCCAGTGCCTGGAGGAAGTGGCTGACTAGATGCGGCAAAGCAGACTGAGACTGAATCGTGATAAGATGGAGGTGATGTTGGTGGGTCAGGCAGTGGGGGTGATGGCTCCCCTCATTGAGGGGGTCCACCCCCCGCTGGCTCCCTGGGTCTGGAGCTTAGGATTCCTGTTGGACCCCAGCCTTCGGCTGGATTGACAGGTAGAGGCAGTGGAGAAGGGAGCCTTTTGCCAGCTACATCTTGTGCGGAGGCTCCAGCCATATGTTTCAGACTCCAACCTGGCCACCCTCATCCATGCGTTCATCACCTTGAAGCTGGATTACTGCAACACGCTCTATGTGGGACTGCCCCTGGTGATGGTTCAGAAGCTGCAACTGGTGCAGAATGTGGCGGCCCATCTTCTGACAGGGACGGGCCATAGGGAGCATATAACACCAGTGCTCCAAGCTCTGCACTGGTTGCCTATAGCATTCTGAACCCAATTCAAGGTGCTAGTTTTAACCTTTAAAACCCTATACGGCTTGGGCCCCTCCTATCTGAGAGATCGCTTCACTTGGGTCCTGGGGAAATTTATGCGGTCCACTGGGGGTGCCTTCTTGGAGGTCCCCTGGGTTAGCTGGGGGGCCACAATGGAGAAGGCATTTTCAGTGGTCACACCGCAGCTGTGGAACTCCCTCCCAGAGGAAGCTAGACTGGACCCGAGTCTGCTGGCCTTCTGCCAAGCCTGTAAGACCTGGCTGTTCATCCAGGCCTTCGGGGAAGGGAGTGGGTAGGGGTGGGGGAGGCAGGGAGTGGGCAGGGGACTGGGTTGGGTTAGGGAGGGTTTGGGTATGGGTTATTTTAATCTGGGGGTTTTAGGTTGTTTTAATTGTATTTTTAGTTATGTGTTTTAAAATGTTGTTAGCTGTCCTGAGATGCTTGTAGCAGGAGGGGGTGGCATATAAATTTTAATAATAATAATAAATAATAATATCTGCTTCTCCACCATTCTCAGCTCTCTGCTGGCTCCCTTCCAATTTCAGTCCTGGACCACACCACTCTCAGCCAGTGCTTCCTGCTCTGTTTGCTGCTCACTGGTCTCCCTGGCTGGTCTGAGGCCCACCTGCCACCCCACACATGTCTTCCCATCATGCCGACAGCTGTGTCCTCAGATACCTTGCTCTCAACTGGGCTATTGCTCTTTAAGGACTGGCCTCTGCCACACCTGTTTCCCTTAAAGTCACAGGGACTCCCGGAGTCTCCCAGTTACACTGCCACATCAATTTTCTCCAATACAGTACAAACAGAGAAATAGGAAAAGTCAAGGATGTAGCTATAATAGGGACAGGCATCCCAGCTGCACTTGGGTCTATGCTCCTTGGTGCAGCTGCATGCATCCCCTGGCACTGAGAGAAGGTGAGGGGGGCTGGCAGGAGACCCATTCCATCTTCTGCACAAGGATGCATTCCAACCTAACTACACCTCTGATCAGAGACTTCCTATTGTTCCAGCCAGGGCCAGCCTTAGAATCTGTGAGGCCCAGAGCAAAAATAAAATGCTGGGTTCCTATTATCCCATCCCCTCAGGGGTAATCTCCACAGGGTCCTATAGCGGTCATGTTTGGAGTCCCACAGGGAGGAAGTGGGGCAGTGCAGGGAGCCACTGCAGGGGCCCCAGAAGTAGTAAAAATAGTGGACCCAGAGCAGTTGCCCCAAGCTGCCCTCTGGTGACGCCAGTCCTGGTTCCAGCTCCCTGACACTACAGTGTGCAGCAGCACTCACCTCTCTTTTTAGCTCTCCCTTACATTCAGGGAATGCAAGCACAGATTAGAGTGGGATTTTGCCAGTACAGTTGCATCCTCTTCCACACCTCTCGCTCAGTCCTTGTTGCTCAGCCCTGGCTTGGGGAAGGAGCCCTGAGTTAGCTGCGTTCCTCCTTCCCTCAAGTACTGTATGCTCTCCCTCCATGTCCTGTATTCTGGGGATGTGTCCGTGACCACCCTAGCACAGATATTGTGACAGGTTTCTATGCAGATGCTTTGAAGGTGGAATTTCTTTCCCATTCACTCCAGTACACCTCTTCAGGTACAGACAGACAATAATAATAATTATTATAATAACAACAACAACAACAACAACAACAACAGGATCAGCCATGTGTCTGGCGCTGAAAAGTCATTATTATAGCCAGGTCTCTGCCCCCCAGGGAGCTTGTAATCTAGAATGGATGAGGGAGGGGAGACAAGGTAGAGCAGAACATAGGGAAAGACAGGGATACATTCATAAAACTGAGAAGTTGCAGATTCATGTACTTAGTTATAAGGGGAGGAGGGAGAATCTGAAGGATGAGATAGTATTAGGAGAAGCATAAACAGGGAATCTATGAGGATGAGTAGCTAGGAAAAGCCTGACAGAAAAGGTAAGTTTTAAAAAGGATTTGAAGGTCAGCAGTGAGGGAGGAAAGCAAAGCCTGTGTGTTCAGGAAGGGAGTTCCAAGTACATGGAGCCAGGGTGGTGATGGTAGTGGGTGTTGGAAAAACAGCTCCAGATGATGTCACCTTTTGCACCAACAAACCTTAATGACCACTAGGGGCATTTGGGAGTAGAGATAGTGAGTTAGTGTGAATGTCACTTTAACCTTTCCTGATCTCTACTTCTAAGCCCAATCCCAGAAGGAATGTGCCCAGGAAGTTGCTACTGGACTTCCTCCTTCTTCCTGACCTTTCTCCATTCCTAAATTCTCTCTCTGACCTTCAACATGACCAGCCACCATGCTGGTGGCAGCTAGCTAGTAAGACTAGGGATAGGCCTTTCCTATCACAATGTACTTCTCAATAAAGTAGTTTACTTTAATCTAGAAATAATCTCCAAGGTGTTGATTACTACTAAGCTGTTGCTACTAACAATTCAAGCTGCTTTTGGGGTTTTGTTTTTCTAACCATTAATAAAAATTCCCAACATAGGGTTATGGGCCCAGAATCCTCCTGAAGATCCTAACAGATTTTTTGGAATTCGAATTGAATCTCGTTGGAGAAAAGCACAGCTTATTTTTGTACCTGGTTTTTGTTTTGGAACAAGACAAGCAGCATGGAGAAAACTCAAGGGAACTTCAACATTCCAAAGCTGGAAGGAGCGAATTTCAAAGAGTGGAGTTTCCTCATGCAATCTTGCTTGAAGAGTCAAGGTCTTTATGAGGTGCTAACAACAGAAAGACCAACGGCTGCAGGAGCTGAACAAAAGCATTGGGACAGACAAAATGAAAAAGCTCTTGGGATTCTAGGAATCAATGTAAGTCCTAAGCTGTTTATACATTTTGAAAATGTTACTTTAGCCAGTGAAATCTGGAAAAGGCTGGAAACTCTTTATAACAGAAAGAGCCCCAGCGAAGCCATCTCTATAATACAGAGACTGTGCAATATGAAACTCAGAGAAAATGAAAATCCTACTGAGCATATAAGTGAAATACAATGCCTAGCAAGAAGACTGAAGGTTTTGGGAATAGATATTGGAGACACTGGGATTGTGGCTTTTGTCTTGAACTCTTTACCAGCTTCTTATGAATATTTGAAAACTGCTATAGATATTTCAGATAAAGTTATTGAATTGGACTATCTATCTAGCAAGTTGCATGAATGCTTTATCAAAAGGGCAAAGCAAACCTCTACAGATCAAGTTACAGCCTTTAGCTCAAAGAAAGGAGTAAAGAAAGGATGTTTTTCCTGTGGTAGTGAAACACACCTACGTGTTAATTGCCCAAGTGCCAAGACAATGGGGAAATCTAAAGCACCCATTAAGAGCCAGACAGAGAGCCTGGAGAAAACTGCTAGCTCTAAACAGAAGGAGAAAGAGAAAATTAAAGGTTTTAACGCCATGTCAAAAGTAAAAGATGATGTGATCTATATTGATTCTGGAGCAACTGAAAATCTCCTCAAGGATATAGAAATGTTTTCAGAAATTGAATTGGATCACAAAGTACCTATTTCTCTAGCAGATGGGAGAAAGGTCTTTTCAGAAGGGCGTGGTCAAGCAAAAATATTTTGTAAGCTCCCAGATGGTGAAATTGAACAAGTAATCATACATAAGGCTCTGTATGTGCCCTCGTTGAAAAACAATTTAATTTCTGTGAAATATGGAGTGAAAAATGGCTGCAAGTTTGAATTCATGGATGATCATTGCCTTGTAACAAGAGATGGTGACTCAATCCTGTATGCATCTCTGGGAGATAGTGAGCTCTTTGAAGTCCATAGTGTCAGTGAAAATGCAAATTTAGCAAGCAATCTCAAGTGCACCCACAGAGACTGTGATAAAACTTGGCATCGCAGAATGGGACATAGAGATGTTAATTCAATTCGCCAACTTGAGAAGAGGAATTTAATTAAAGACTTTAAACTGAAACTGTGTACTGAGAACTTAGACAAATGTGGATGTTGCATTTCTGCAAAAAGTGTTAAGCCAGCTTTCCACAAGCTAGAGGAGAGAAAGTCTCAGCGCCCTCTAGAGTTGATTCACAGTGATGTATCAGGTCCTCTGCAAAGGAGCATTGGAGGAAACCTGTACATAGTTACTTTTATTGATGATTTCTCAAGATTTGCCTATGTTTACACTTTGAGAGAGAAAAGTCAAGTGTTTGAAAAGTTTAAAGAGTATGTTGCATTGGTCAGCAACAAGTTTGGGAGAAAGCCTCAGAGACTAAGGTCAGACAATGGAGGCGAATACACCTCAAACGAAATGAAATCCTTTCTGAGAGAACAGGGAATTGAGCATGAGACTACAGCCCCATACTCTCCTGAGCAGAATGGTGTTGCAGAAAGGAAAAATAGAACCCTAATGGAGATGGCAAGATGTATGTTGAAAGATGCAAGTTTGCCAAGCAAGTTCTGGGGAGAAGCAGTGATGACTGCCAGCTATCTGCAGAACAGATTGCCAACTAAAGCCATAGAGAAAACTCCATTTGAACTGTGGTTTGGACACAAGCCTAGCCTAAATCACATCAGAGTTTTTGGTTGTGATGTGTATGCATATATACCAAAGGCAAAGAGAAACAAGTTGAATTGCAGAAGCAAGAAAGGAGTTTTATGTGGATATGTTTTAGGAGGCAAAGGATACAGAATTCTTGATGTTGAAACTGGTAATATTGAAATTTGCAATGTTGTGTACTTTGATGAAAGACACAGACCAACCAAAGGTGAATTACCAGACCTGGAGCCAAGGATCCAGATGCAAGAGGAACCAAGTGAGCAGGCCTTCAGCTACCAAATGCCAATCTGTGAACCAGAACCAGCTGCAGATTCAGAAGGGGTTACAGAAGCTGCAGATTCAGAAGGGGTCACAGAAGCTGAGCCAGAACCCAGGCGCTCACAGAGGTCCAACAAAGGAGTTCCACCCTTGAAATACTCCTACCTCACCACAAGTGCAGAGCTGCAAGAACCCAGCACATGGAAGGATGTTGACAGGATGCCAACCCATGAAGCTGAAAAATGGAGGAAAGCAGCAAAGGAAGAGATTGAATCTCTACACAAGAACAAAACCTGGACACTTATGGAACTACCTGCTGGAAGAAAACCTGTAGGTTGCAAATGGGTCTTCAAAATCAAGCAAGATGCAGAAGGGGATGTACAGCGCTACAAAGCCAGACTAGTAGCCAAGGGATACTCCCAAATATATGGAGAAGACTATGATGAAACATTTGCACCAGTTGTCAAGCACACTTCCATCAGAACACTACTTAGCATAGCAGCTTCCAGAAAGATGCATGTTAACCATTTAGATGTCAAAACTGCATTCCTGAATGGAGAACTTGAGGAAGACATCTATATGCAGCAGCCACCAGGCTTCGAGCAACCTGGAAGGGAGAAGCTTGTATGCAAACTCCAGAAGAGCATTTATGGCTTGAAGCAAGCAGCTAGAGCTTGGAATGAGAAACTGAATCAGCTACTGCTTAAGGAAGGGTTCACGCAAGGAAAAGCTGACCCCTGCCTGTACTCAAGATTCAGAGACAATAAGTGGACTTATATCCTGACTTATGTTGATGATCTGATCATCTGTTGTGAACAGGAGCAAGACAGTCACGAGATTGTTGAGCACCTAAACAAGGAAGTAGAGGTGAAGGAACTTGGAAGCATCTCACACTACCTTGGCATTCAAATAGAAAAAGAAGAAGATGGAAGTTATCTTCTCAACCAGAAAGCAAAGATCAAGGATCTTTTGGAATGTCTGGGACTGACAGATGCCAATGAGGCCAGAACACCAATGGATGTCAATTTCCTGAAACAAAGGGAAGATGATGAGCCTCTGGCAGGCAACAACCAGTACAGAAAAGCGATTGGCAAGCTTTTGTACATAGCCACAGTGACAAGGCCAGATATTGCCACAGCGGTGGGAATCTTAAGCAGGAAAGTAAGTGCCCCAACCAAGAATGACTGGACTGCAGTCAAGAGACTGGGGAGATACCTGAAGGGTACCGCGCACTACGCATTGAAGATTCCAGTAAGCAGCAACCCTAGACTGGTGGGATACATGGATGCAGATTGGGCTGAAGACATAGCTGATCGCAAGTCCACCAGTGGACACCTGTTTCTCTATGGAGATGGAGCCATAAGTTGGACTAGCAGGAAGCAGTCACTTGTTACACTCTCATCAACAGAAGCAGAATACATATCAGCTAGTGAAGCATGCAGGGAAGCTGTGTGGATACACAAGCTGCTGTTGGACTTTGGAATTGAAGAGCCAAAGCCTACCACGATGTTTGAGGACAACCAGAGTTGCATTAAGCTCTCACAAATGGAGAAGTCCAAGTCTCGAACGAAGCACATTGACATAAAGTACCACTATGTTCGAGAGGCACAGGAAGAAGGGCTAATTGAGTTGAAGTATTGCCCAACTGAAGAAATGGTGGCAGATGGACTGACCAAGCCACTACCAAGGGATCGATTCCAGATGCTACGTGAGCGAATGGGAGTCGTGAGCCGGTGCGACAGGCGATGAGAAGGGGTGTTGGAAAAACAGCTCCAGATGACATCACCTTTTGCACCAACAAACCCTAATGACCACTAGGGGCATTTGGGAGTAGAGATAGTGAGTTAGTGTGAGTGTCACTTTAACCTTTCCTGATCTCTGCTTCTAAGCCCCCTCCCAGGTGGGATGTGCCCAGGAAGTTCCTACTGGACTTCCTCCTTCTTCCTGACCTTTCTCCATTCCTAAATTCTCTCTCTGACCTTCAACATGTCTGGCCACCATGCTGGTGGCAGCTAGCTAGTAAGACTAGGGATAGGCCTTTCCTATCACAATGTACTTCTCAATAAAGTAGTTTACTTTAATCTAGAAACAATCTCCAAGGTGTTGATTACTACTAAGCTGTTGCTACTAACAATTCAAGCTGCTTTTGGGGTTTTTGTTTTTCTAACCATTAATAAAAATTCCCAACACTGGGTAGGTCTGAAGCGGCAGCATTGTTTGCTGTTGTGCTTTGGACTGCCGCTTTTTCGACTTGTCTGCTATTGGGTCGACGGCAATGAATGACAATTTACGATACTTCATGGCAATTTACGGCAGTTTTCAAAAGTTTACGGTAGTTTACGGCACTTGTGGAATTTATGGAAGTGTACGTAACTTTTACAGCATTTACAATAGTCCATGGAAATTTACAGCAGTTACAGCAGTTTTAACGACATTTACCACAATTGTCGGCAGTTGTCCCACAGACGTTCATGGCAATTTATGAAAGTTCATGGCAATTTATATACTTTTATGAACTTATACGGAAGTTCCTGAAGGTTTACAACAGTTCACGGAAGTACACAAGAGTCTCTGAAACTTTCAAAAAGGAGGAGAACAGCGATATGCTTCAGCAGAAAGAGGCAGAAAATATCGGTAAGTGATGCTGCTTCAGCGGGGTTTGCCATGTACAAGAAGGCGGTGTGACCTAGACATGTCCGACAAAAAGAGCTGTTGCTACAGCTTGCCATTTCACCCCTAGTACTGGGTACACTTTACAGGGGCCCAGGAAGGCCTGGGTTGCAAGCCCATTACCATACGAAATAAATTGAGGCTAAATTGTAGATGCTTGAGAATGTTTATGCAAACTTATTTCCCTGGATCTATGTATCTATGGGGTGTCCATATCTTGTAAGATCTTGTGAGATTTTATGGAGCCAATCAGAAGCAGTGTTAGAGCAGAACAAGCAACATTCTGAGCAGTGAGCTGCTGGCCAAGGTCCTCCTCTAGAACAGAGAGAGTACATGCTTGCACAGGAAACTCAACGACTTGTAATTTGAGAGACATAAAGATGCGTGCCTGCCTATGTGACATGCTCTCTCAAGAACTACAAGTCCCAGAGATCCTTAGTTCCTGGCATTTCCTGTGCACAGGCAGGAGGAGCCAACAGGGTGTGGCAGCTGTGGCAGCAACTGGGAGGGACAAGTACCATAATAATCAAGTTGCAGCATATCCCTGAAAATCAGGGACACTGAGATCCCAGGGACAGTGGCAGCCAGTGCTGCTGAGAGGATTTACAGGCTCCAGAATGTATATGATTAACTGAGTTAGGCCTCTGGTCTCCAGAGTGCATACAAGAACTGACACTAAGATCCCAGAGACAGAGGGCATTTGTCACTCACATAAAATTGATATACATACATGCCATACTGTCACGTCTGACTATAAATACAAATCAAGTAGCCAAAAATGTAAGGAGCTTAAAGAAAGAGGACAAAAGGAAGCTAAAGGACACCATTCAATCCTACAATTTTTCCACACAGGCAAGGCCTTGCTACAGTCTGGCTCAGGCAATGCACTAACTGAGGAACCAGATGAACAAAAACTGCAAGATGAAAGTGATTTCAATATAATATTCAACTTTATTTTTATCTAGTGCCCCCTGCCATGGCACTAGGAGCACTTTTACATACAATAATTTAACACAACTTTTAATCCTCACAACAATCCTGTGAGGTGGGATAGGTCAAGAGAATTCTGTGACTAGCCCAAGGTCACCCAGTGAGTTTCTGGCTGAGGCATGGGGTCCCCCCACCCCATCGCACCTCCCAGTACAAGTACTGCACACTTAGCCATTACACCACACTGTCACTCACAGACACACACTGTCTGTGGTAATTGATGAAGAAAATCAGCCAGATGAATCATGTGACTCCAATCGAATTATTTCAAAAGACAGTGGAGTAATAGCAGCAGCAGCACCACTAGACCCAGAAGAAGGTTTACATGAAGCTTCAGCGAAGCATGCATAGGCCTGCTGATTTTTTTGCACATTGCCATTGACAGTGGCAGAAGCTGAAAGAAGTTTCAGCAAGCTACCACTCATCAAAAACTGCAGACATTCTACTATAGTACAAGAACACTTAAGTCACCTAGCTGTTTTGTCTATTGAGTGTGAAGTTTCAAGAAAACTTGACTTTAGTGAGGTCATTCATGACTTCGCAATGAAAAAGGCAAGAAAAATCAAGCTATAAAGCAATATGGTCTATTTATGTCATTTCAGAAATAACATCCACATTTTTCTTTCATGACTCATTTGATTATGTGTATGGGATAGATTGTGGTGGACGATCCATGTTACAAGTTTGTACTGGGCTCAGAGAAATGACACTTGGGCCCTGCAGGGAGCAGCATGAGTGAAGGGGTGAAGATGGTTTAGGGAGTAAGAGACTTTTGGGTGGGGGACGGTGTGGAGCAAAGTTCATTTTGGAAACATGTGGAAAATGAATGCAGTAAGATAGGAAAGAGTAAGGCCATGAAGAGCCTTGAGAGTGAGGACAAGGAGTTTGTGCTGGATGCAAAGAGGAAGCAGGAACCAGTAGAGAAAGGAGAGGATGGGTTAAACATCACAAATGTTTCAGGTGAGGTGGATGTACTTGTCAGTGGTGAATTGTAGGGGTGTGCAATTCATTTTTGTTATTATGATAATGAAAATGAAAATTTCCATTTTCCTTTTTGTTATTGTAAAAACAAACATGAAAAATAATAACAACAAAAACAAAAATGATTTTTTGTTTCCGAAATAATAGGAAAAAACTGAAAAACGTATTTTTGGCTATACCTTTTTTCTTCTTATTAAATTCTGATGGAATTTGGAGATACTGTACCTACAACAGAGGGCACTATGTGTACCAATATTCAGAAAGATTGGGTAAAGGAAACTGATTGTACAAGCCATTGAATATTGTGATTTTAAGAAAAGCTGCATACACATTCCTTGCTACAGATTCTTTATCTTCCATACAATTTGCATGTATCTTAATAATTTTATGACACTGCCCAAGTTTAGCAATCCTGACAAATTTCAGAAATATTAGATAAAGGGTCCTGAAGTTATAAGCCATTAACCTGAAAATGCATTTCCAGCTATAACATTTTTATATTTCATCCTGTTTACAAGACGTTTGACAGGAATGTATCCCACGCCTTCCCTATCATCTCTGCCATGCTACAGGAAATTTGATAAAGGGACCCGATTTTATAAGCAATTGAAGTTATTCCCTTGAAGTCCATTATTCAGATAAATAGCAGCACATGCAGTGCCAATCAGAGACAGACACCTGGCATGAGAGGGGGAGGGATGATGGGTAGAAACCCAACAGTCTGACAGACACATTCACTGGCCAATTACTGCATGCTTCCAGCTTTACAGGACCAATCAGTGTGGCTTCGAGGCAGGCATAGGGAGCGGCCCTGAGGCGGGCATAAAAGGGACATAACTGTAACTTTGGGGATAGCATCCCAGAAATCAGGAGACATGGTTTACATACACACTCAGGCTGGCCAGTTATCATCACAATCACATCCTGCAGCACTGTGACAGAGGACATAAGAGAATCTCTATTGACTCTTTCCTAAACAGATGCTTCCAACTTCCCAGTAACAAGTGGGGGAGAGAGATGGTCAAAGCACAGAATGAGGATATATAGCTGACATTTCTACTGGGCAATTGACATCACAAACAGATCTTATACCACCGCGACACGTAAGAGAATCCCTGGCATAGGCTCATTCTCTGCATATGCTGTGCAGGCATATAAAATTGGGACCCTTTATCACATCTTTTCAATGTTTGTTAGAGATGTTCCTGAATGTGTGACATGCAGCCCTGCCAAATTTCATGTACCCTGATTGGACTACAAAGATTTTACCATCAGACATACATTTATAAATTAATTACTTATATCACCAAGACCATTTATGCAATCCTTCTGAAAGTTGGTGTACATAGAGTTGGTGTACATAGTGAACTCAGGGAGGGGTATAATTTTGCCAAGTTTAATCCATATTAGATGGGAGACAAATAACTTACAGCCAGGAAAGTATATGCAGATATTTGCAAAATAACATAATTCAACTTCTTATAAAACTGGAGTCCTCTATCCTACCTTTCTGAAATTCAGTACACACATTGCCGTCCATTTAAGATACAATCTCTCCAAGATTCATCCAAATATAATGGGAAACAAAAAAGGTAAAGTCAAACATATATTTTCCATTGAAACCAATGGAAATCAAAAACAATTTTTAATATATTTACAAAAACAAAAATGAAAGATTTAAATAACAAAAACAAAAAACAAAAATGAAGAATGACATGGGTCCCTGGGGAACACCTCTAGTGAACTGAATAGAAGTGAGAAGGTCACGGAGAGGGAGGAGTCAAAGATAAATCCCAGACAATGTGCCTGGGGAATAAGTAGAATGGTGACACTGTCAATAGATAGGAAGTGAAGAAGGAGAGGATGGTCTAGGGAGAAGATGAGATTTTCACTCTTGAACATTTTGAAGCAGGGGACTCTAAACTTTCAGACTTTGTGAACCCATTTGGAGGTTTTAATATAATCCCATAACCACAGGCAACAACAAATGCATACAAAATGGCACATAAACCTGGAATTATCTGTTTTAGCCCAGTCCAAGCCTGATATAGTTTGAACATGTTCCATTCCTGATGAAGGCAGCAGCAATGTTAGTGGGCGGGTGTGTGTGTGTGTGTGTGGAACAGGGAACAGAAGAAATGAGCCCAAATGGTTTAAATCTATGATACTGCACCATATTATTTTAACGGTTGGCTCCCACTCTCCTGCTGTTTCAGCGTGTATGTAAGACCTGGCTGTTCCGTCAGGCTTTTGGCGAGTGGTAGGGGTGGGGTGGGGGTTTTCCCCACATATTGTATTTTTAAATTGTTTTAAAATGTTATACTGTTTTAATGAATGCTGTTCACTGCCCCGGGTTGCCCTGTGGGCAGGAGGGGCGGGATATACATTTTAAATAAATAAGAATAAATAAAAAATAACCTTCCTTGCTGCTTTGGTAAAAAGGACAAATTTAACAAGCTAATAGTGTGTAAATCCACCACCTCCCAGCTGTTGCAGGGGAAAATATATTGTCCAGACTGTTCCTGGTAACTCTTTGTTTTAGAAACTCAGGCTGTGATGGTAATAGGATATTGATTAGTCTGGATCCCATACAGAGCAGAGCTAAATTCTTTGGTGGACCACTAAAGGTCATCCTGTTTGATTTACTCCATAACTTCAAAAGTACAAGTAATATTGAACCAAATTTTGCTTTCAGTTACACCTGCGCTACACCAAGGAGGACAATGAATTTAATTGAGAGCAGACTTTGACCAACTACATTAGATAACATGGGCAAATCTTTGGATTTGTTTTTAAATTAGCAGAACTAAACACCAGGATATAGTTGGGGGGTTCGTTACTAAAATGACTGATAGATACTTCTATTTTATTTGGTGAATATCAAGCCCAGAACAAGCAGGTGTGAGCTCATAAATCCCCTGAATCTGAAAACTTTTGCACACATTACAAAAGTATACAGTTCCATTGAGTTCAGTGGGACATTATTTGGGTATTTCCAGAGCACATATAAAGTGCTTTCAATACCAGGATGCTTCTTGTTTGGCTGAACTGGTTTCATGATTGTTTAATCAGTTGGAGCTGACAGTTGAAATCAGATATATATATATATATATATATATATATATATATATATATATGTCAAGAGTGAGTGCAAATGTATATATCTTGACAAGCTGGGTCTCTTCAGCTTAGAGAAGAGAAAACTGAGAGGGAACATGATAGACGTTTATAAAATCTTGAGTAGTGTGGAACAAGTCGATAGGGAACAGTTATTTACCATCTCAAATAGTACTAGAACTAGGGGACACTCCACGAAACTAGTTGCTGGCAGATTTAAAAAAAAATAAAAGTACTTTTTCACTCAACGCATAATTAACTCATGGAATTTGTTGTCAGTGAATGTTGTCAAGGCCATTAGTATAGTTGGGTTTTAAAAAGGACTGGATAGGTTCTTGAAGAGTAGGTCCATTAATGGCTATTAACCAAGTAACTTACAAGATGAACATCTTACTGTCCGATCTGGGAGTGAACAACGGGGAATGGATTGCCCATTGTGACTGTTGGTTCTTCTCCCATGCGATTGAAATTGGCCACTGTCAGAGGACAGGATGTTGGGCTTGATGGACCATTAGTCTGACTCAATATGGCACTACTTATGTTTTTATGACTTATCTGACCTGAATAGAGAATTAAGTTCTCTATTCAAGATTTTAAAGCAGTACATTTCAATCATATGGAAGAGAACCAACAGTCACATTGGTCAACCCATTCCCCGCTGTTCACTCCCAGCTCACGACAGTTAGAAGTTCATCCCGTAAACTACGTGTTTAATAGCCATTGATGTACCTATTCTCTCATTTCCCCTCTTAGTCTTCTCTTCTTTAACCTGAAGAGACCCAGCTTGTCAAGCCTCTCTTTGTACGGAAGCCATTTAATACCCTTTATCATTCTCGTTGCCCTTCTCTGTCCTTTTCTAGTTCAGCTATGTCTTTTTTGAGAAGTTTCTAAACTGTGGGTCAGGATCCCAAGTGGGATCCCATCTGTTGATTCAATATACTTTGCATGTCTTTGTTGTCATCTGAGGACATGGAATTATATTTAATTCTCAAAATAGGGTCCCAGGGTAAAAACAAACATAAAGCCACCTAAGTGGCTGCATGTGCCAGGGAGCAGGGGCACACCCAGCCAGGTCAGATTGAGAGATGGAATACACATTCCCCTGGCCTGACCCGGTTGGTGTGGGGGACAGGAAGTGATGTACACCTGGCTGGTTCTACCCCCACGCAGAGGTGGCACCCCGTGTCCTGACATGATGGATAGGGATGTGCGAACAGAATGGGGTTCGGATGTTCGGCCGTTTGGCCATTCGGTCTGAAAACTCAGTTCAGGTTCATGCGTTCGGTCTGGTGGAGTTGGAGTGGCTGGCTGTTTCTTGATGCAGTGAAATGACAGCTCCCCATGAGTGGAATGACAGCCCCAGAACTCTGATGGTGGGGTCTGGGACAGGAGTGCCAGCTTCTGGATGAAGTGGAACAACAGCCCTCTGTGCCTGTAATGTAGGCCCCATAACCATGACAGTGGGACCTGTGGTTGGAGTGGCTGGCCGTTTCTTGAGACGGTGGAATGACAGCTCCTTGTGAGTGGAAGGACGGTCCCAGAACCCTGACGATGGATCCTGGGACAGGAGTGGCAGCTTCTGGATGACGTGGATGGACAGTCCTCCCTGCCTGTAACATAGGCCCCAGAACCCTGACAGTCGGACCTGGGGCTGCAGTGGCTGACTGTTTCTTGATGTGGTGGAATGACAGCTCCCCATGAGCGGAATGATGGCCCCAGAACCCTCATGGTGGGTCCTGGAATAGGAGTGGAAGCTTCTGGATGAAGTGTATGGACAGCCCTCCCTGCCTGTAATGTAGGCCACAGAACCCTGTTGGTGGGTCCTGGGACTAGAGTGGCAGCTTCTGGAATGATGTGGATGGACAGTCCTCCCTGCCTGGAACAGAAGCCCCAGAACCCTGATGATGGGTCCTAAGGCTGGAGTGACTGGCATCCCAGCTCATATGGGGGTTGCAAGCTGCCTGGCATCGGTGGAGCAGTGGCAGAGGCCCAGCCAGGACTCGGTGGCTGGCATCCCTGCTTGGCCAGGCATTTCAGGCTTGCATTCTAGTCTCCGGATCTGAACAAGCTATTCTGCCAATTGGTCAAGTCTTGCCTGGTGGTGAATCACGTGGCCACACAGTAGCAGACATTGGATTGCCGGGGCACAGTACCTGTTGCACGCAGAGGAAGAAGCATCAGACATTGGATTGTTGAGGCACAGAACAACCCATGGCACAGACAGCAGAGGAAGTATTGGCAGCAGCAGCAGATATTAGATTGCCCAGTCTCAGAACCCATGGCACAGACAGCAGAGACAACATTGGAAGCAGCAGCGGACATTTGATTGCTGGGGCACAGAAACTGTGGCACAGACAGCAGAGGAGCATTGGAAGCAGCAGCAGACATTGGATTGCTGGGGCACAGAACCCATGGCACAGACAGCAGAGGAGCATTGGAAGCAGCAGCAAACATTGGATTGCCAGGGCACAGAACCCGTGGCACAGGCAGCAGAGGCAGCATTGACAGCAACAGCAGACATTGGATTGCTGGGATGCAAAACCCATGGCACAGACAACAGAGGCAGCATTGGAAGCAGCAGTGGATATTTGATTGCCGGGGCAGAGAACCCATGGCACAGGTAGCAGAGGCAGCATTGGCATCAGAAGCAGCAGACATCGGATTGCCTGGTCTCAGAACCCATGGCACAGACACAAGAGGCAGTATTGGCAGCAGCAGAAGCAGACATTGGATTGTCTGGTCTCAGAACCCATGGCACAGACAGCAGAGGCATCATTGGAAGCAGCAGTGGACATTGAATTTCTGGGACACAGAACCCATGACACAGGCAGCATTGGAGTGCCTGGTCTCAGAACCCATGGCACAGACATGAGAGGCAGCATTGGCAGAAGCAGCAGCAGCAGATATTGGATTGCCTGGTCTCAGAACCTGTGGCACAGACAGCAGAGGCAGCACTGGAAGCAGCAGCAGACATTGGATTGCTGGGGCACAGAACCCATGGCACAGACAGCAGAGGCAGCATTGGAGTGCCTGGTCTCAGAACCCATGGGAGAGACAGCAGAGGCAGCATTGGCAGCAGCAGCAGACAGTGGATTGCCCCGGACTGTGGCACAGCAGAGGCAGCAGAAGTGGAAATTGAATTTCTGGGGCACAGAACCCATGGCACAGACAGAAGAGGCATCATTGGCAGCAGCAGCAGACATTGGATTGCCAGGTCACAGAACCCATGGCACAGACAGCAGAGGCATCATTGGCATCAGCAGCAGACATTGGATTGCCAGGGAACATAACCCATGGCACAGAAAGCAGAGACAGCATTGGCATCAGCAGCAGACATTGGATTGCCAGGGCACAGAAGCCATGGCACAGACAGAAGAGGCAGCATTGACAGCAGCAGAAGACACTGGATTTCCCAGTAGCAGAGCCCATGGCACAGACAACAGAGGCAGCATTTGCAGCAGCAGTGGACATTGGATTGTCCGGTAGCAGAACCCATGGTACAGACACCAGAGTTGGCATTGGCAGCAGAAGTAGACATTGAATTGCTGGGGCACAGAACCCGTGGCACAGACAGCAGAGACAGAAGCAACAGACATTGGATTGCCAGGGTGCAGAACCCATGGCACAGACAGCAGAGGCAGCATTGGCAGAAGCAGCAGACATTGATTTTTCCTTTAGCAGAACCCATGGCACAGACAGCAGAGTGGCATTTGCAGCAGCAGCGGACATTGGATTACTGGGGCACAGAACCTGTGGCACAGACAGCATTTGCAGCAGTAACTGACATTGGATTTCTGGGGCACAGAACCCTTGGCACAGACAGCAGAGGCAGCATTGGCACGGCAGCAGCAGCAGACATTGGATTGCCCGGTAGCAGAACTCATGGCACAGACAGCTGAGGCAGCAATGGCAGCAGCAGTGGACATTGGATTGCCTGGTAGCAGAACCCATGGCACAGACAGCAGAGCTAGCATTGGCAGCAGCAGCAGCAGACATTGGATTGCCAGAGCACAGAACCCGTGGCAGAGATAGCAGAGGCAGCAGAAGTGGACATTGGCTTGTCGGAGCACAGAGCCCGTGGCACAGACAGCAGAGGCAGCATTGGCAACAGCAGAAGATATTGGATTGCCCAGTAGCAGAACCCATAGCACAGAAAACAGAGGCAGCATTGGCAGCAGCAGCAGACAGTGAATTGCCCCAGAACAGAATCCATGACACAGACAGCAGAGGCAGCAGAAGTGGACATTGGAATTCCAGGGCACAGAACACGTGGCACAGACAGCTGAGGCAGCACTGGCAGCAGCAGCAGACATTGGATTTCCCGGTAGCAGAACCCATGGCACAGACAGCAGAGGCAGCATTGGAAGCAGCAGTGGACATTGAATTGACAGAGCGCATAACCCGTGGCACAGAAGGCAGAGGCAGTATTGGCAGTAGCAATGGACATTGGATTGCCTGGTAGCAGAACCAATGGAACTGACAGCAGAGGCGGCATTGGCAGCAGCAGAAGATATTGGATTGCCAGGGCAGAGAGCCTGTGGCAGAGACAGCAGAGGCAAAATTGGCAGCAGCAGCGGACATTGGATTGCTTGGGCACAGAACCCATGGCAGAGACAGCAGAGGCAGCATTGGCAGCCACAGTGGACATTGAATTGTCTGGTAGCAGAACCCAATGGCACAGACAGCAGAGGTGGCATTGGCAGCAGCAGCGGACATTGGATTTCTGGGGCACAGAACCTGTGGCAGAGGCAGAGGCAGCAGAGGCAGCATTGGCAGCAGCAGCAGCAGACACTGGATTTCTGGGGTACAGAACCCGTGGCACAGACAACAGAGGAGGTATTG
The DNA here is from genome assembly GCA_003113815.1 of Sphenodon punctatus. NCBI lineage: Eukaryota > Metazoa > Chordata > Lepidosauria > Sphenodontia > Sphenodontidae > Sphenodon > Sphenodon punctatus. Next base: position 2,711,101 of record QEPC01007433.1, on the reverse strand, counting down.
GCAGCAGCAGAAGACACTGTATTGCAGGGGCACAGAACCCGTGGCATAGACAGCAGAGGCAGCATTGACAGCAGCAGCAGCAGATATTCAATTGCTGGGGCACAGATCCCATGGCACAGGCAGCAGAGGAAGCAGAAGCAGACATTGGATTGCAGGGGCACAGAACCCATGGCACAAACAGCAAAGGTAGCATTGGCAGCAGCAGCGGACATTGGATTTCCGAGGCACAGAACCTTAACCCAGGGCACAGACAGCAGAGGCATCAGCAGCAGCAGCAGACATTGGATTGACTGGGCGCAGAACCCGTGGAACAACAGAGACAGCAGCAGGAGGGGTTTCCTGTGTGCAGCACCCATGGAGCCAGGATGGTAGGATTTTCCAGGGAAGAGCTCCCATACAGCAGCAGATGGCATCAGCAGGACTGTGTGGGCACATTTGGATTTACCAGGGCAGAGTACCCATGGACCAGCAGACAGCAGCAGCGGTATTACCAAGCCAGTGGGTCATATCACCCAGGGTTGCCAGGGCAGGCAGACAGGCACCTTGGCATGAGAAGTAGGCAGGCTGGGGCAGGGCTTCAGCTTTACCCACAGGGCGGGCAGACAGGCATTTTGGCATGAGCAGAAGGGAGACTGAAGCATGGTTTGAGCTTGGCTGAGGCAGGCTTTGATCTTTGCCACCTGGGTGGGCAGGTGGGCAGGCAGGCAGCATGGCATGAGCATTGGAAGGCTGGCTGAGGCAGGGTTTGCTCTAAGCCACCTGGGTGGGCAGACAGACAGGCAGCATTGCATGAGAGGCAGTGGGGAAGGTGGGCTGGGACCTTGGCAGGTCACTCAGATAGACTGGTGAAGACTCTGCAGCACTAGAGAGATCCAGTCAGATTGCTGGGCTGAGATGATCTAGCTAGAGGCTGGCTGGCAGACTTACAGCTTCCCAATGTCATGGGGTCAGTCAGATGGGCAAGCTGAGGCCGTCTAGTGAGAGAGAGAGACAGGGCAGGTGCTGGGCATTGGGAGGGAGGGACAGCACCTCAACAGCAGCAGCCCAGATTGAGGAGGAGCCCTGTCCCAAGACTGCCCCTGGCATGGGATGGTGTGTGCCACTGCACCATAAATCCATGCCCTTGATCCTGGGGTCCAGCTTGGGGAATCCCAGCAGCGGAAGGTTCACATTGATAAAAAGCAACTGCTCCACCAACCTGGCCCCCAGTCTCAGGCGGTGCGGCGAGCAAATGTCCCCCACTATGGAGAACACCTGCTCGCTGGAGACACTCGTTGGTGGGCAGGACAAGAGACCCTTGGCCACTTTGGACAGGACCAACCACACGTTGGTCTTGCTGTCCCAGTAGGCCAAGGGATCGCTGCTGGGTTCAATGCATGGCTCCTCCTCCAGGTAGCTCACCACTGCTCCTGAGGCACTGTTGTACTCCCTCACATAACTGTTCTTTGGCACAACCTCCACCACTGCCCTCAGCCACACTGCTTGCCCTGCTGTGAACGAGCCTATGCTCATCAGAGTGTCCTGCACATAGGAGGAGCTACTGCTGCTGTCAATAGGGGTGCTACTGCTGCTCAGCCTACTTCTGGTGCTGCTACTGCTAGGGCTGGGGGCAGGGATAGACCCCACCAGCTGAAAGGGGTGGCTGCTCCCATTCCCACCATCCCCAGGGGCATCCTGCTGCTGCTGCTGCCACACATTCTCCAGAGCCCGCTCTGCCTGCCGGACCCTCTCCACCAGGTCACACTTCCAGTGCCCATAGAGTGCTGCCTGGTGTGCCACACTGCCCTTGACCCTGGGGTCCAGCATGATTGCCAAAACATATTCTGCCCGCTTCAGGAGCTCATCGAATTGTGCCTTCAGCCCTGCCTTCAGCCCTGCCTTCAGCTGCCACACCAGGTCAGCCACCTCATCTGCCAGCTTCCTGCCCTGAGGGCCACAATCCTTCCCCTGAAGAATCTCCTCCAGCCTCCTCAGGAGATTCTGGACCAGAGGGATCATCTGGCTGATGGTGGCCATGGAGGAGCTGATGGTCCCTGTCATGACAAGGAACAGCCTCTGCACAAAGACCCTGTGAGCCAGGATCTCCCATTCTGCCTCATCGTACCCTGGAGGTGCCCCACTGTCCATCACCAGTTGAACCTGATGCAAGGCCACTTTCTGCTCGAGAAGCCAGTCGAGCATCAGGAAGGTCAAATTCCACCGGGTGGACACATCTTGCACCAGCTCGTGCACTGGGGAGCCTTGCTCTGTCTTCTTTTCCCAGAGAAGGTGGCTGCCCTTCACGCACCGGTTAAAGAAACCGGCCAGCTTCCTCCACCATTCAATCAGGGAGCTAAGGTTGCCTGCCCCAATCAGCTTCTCCCCCAAGTCCAGAGCGTCCCTGACCACCAGGTGAAGGGTGTGTGTGGCGCAAGGAATTCTGGTGAAGCCACCCTCGCAGACTGGCTTCAATATGTTGGCCGCGTTGTCTGTCACAACGCACCCCTTGGTAAAGGGCATGCCTGGCGTGACCCACACCCTCATCATCGCGGTCAGGGCTCCCTTAACGTTCCAAGTGGTGTGTGGGGCTATTACTTCTGCATGAAGCAGGGCCCACCTATACCCTGCTTTGGGACCCCTCCTGCCAATGCCAAACACTGCTTCTGGGTCCGGCCACCAGTGCACCGTCACTGCCAGGTAGGTGTGCTGCGCATTTTGACTCGACCACAGGTTGGTGGTGAAGTGGACAGTGGCACCCCCACCCTTTGCCAGCTGCTCCCTCACCCGATCCTTTAAATCCCGGTACAGTGCTGGCACCACCTGCCGACTCAGGGTGGTGCACGAGGGCAGCTTAAACTGGGGGGCCAGGAAGCCAATCAGGTGCCTAAACCCCATGGACCCCAACCACTGAGAAGGGCTGCCCATCCAGTGCTATCATTTCCCCCAACATGCGCGTGGATTTCAGTTGAAGCCACATCCACATCCTGAAGCTGCCGATGGACTTGGCAGTTGCTCCCACCCCAGGTCCTCCATGGTGCACTGATGCTGCTTCTGCTGCTGCTGCTCCCCACTAGCAGCGATACCACTCCTGCGGATTGAGGCAGCTATTCAAGCAAGATGCTTGCCCGCTGATGGAGGCAGATGACTGTCTGCTGCAGTTGGGAACCCGCCGGTGTCCACTGCCCCTGCCTGCCCACTTAGCAGCACAGTGCTGTGGCATCCCTTGAGGTGCCTTGCCATGGCAGTCATGCCAAGGTTGGTGAGCACCTGCCCACGTTTCACCACCTTCTGGCACAAAGTGCACTGCATCTCCCTGGGATCATCTGCCTGCACCAACTTAAATGCACCCAGACTGAGGATTTTTTGCCCCCTCCTGCCTTCTGGCCCACACCGGGTGACGCACTGCTGATAGCACTGCTGGGAGGGGCAGAACATAGTGGGGACACAGCTCTTGGAGGGACAGCCATCACCTCAGCACCAGACATCTCCTCTGCAGGACTAGTGTCTGCCTTGCTGTCCCCATTCTGAGTGATGTCCCTTGAAGGGGCGTACTGGGACCCTGAGGCTGATGGACTGCTCACCATGCTGCTGCCACTCTCCCTGTGCTCCCTACAGCTGCTGCTGCTGTTCCTCTCCCTGCTGCCATTGCCTGGGGATCGGGCCCTGCCACTAGCAGCTGGGGTGGGATTCACCAGCCCTGGACTGCTGGGGATCACCTCAGTAATGGGGGTCGGGGACATTGGTGGCCCTGGAGGAACATCCAACCCCGAATGACCTGCACCTGCTCCTGCAGCTGCAGCAGAGACAGTCACAGCCTCCTGGTGTGCCAGCCTTCTAGTGCCCTGCGTGGCAGTGGAGGAGGCTGGCAGGAGGCGACGCCTAACCACACCCCTCGTGCCACTACTAGGAGCCTCTGAAGCCTGACTGACAAAATCAGGCCTTTGCAGTTTGGGGCATGGTGATGGGCTCGGGATGCTACTGATGCCTGCTGCCCCTCCGCTGGCACAGCCCCTGCCACCTCTGCCATGTGCCCCATTTTCGTGGGTGTTTCTTCAGGAGTTCAAGTTGATGTAGCCTGTTTTTCGTTTTCCTGCTGTTTCAGTTCCTCCAGTTCGAGCTGCATTTTTAGTTTCTCTGCATTTTCTCTCTCCTCCTTTTTCATTTGCTCTAGTCTGAACTCCAGTTCCATTCTCAGTCTGGATAGTTCAATTTCTGTGTTTGCACCTCATCCTTGGTTTTCTCCAGGTCCTGCATCTGCTGATTGATGGTCAGTTGGAGAGGAATTTTGAGGGGGGTTTTGAGGATCATTTGGCAAATCATCTCCATACTGATTCGTGATCATCCTCTCAAATTCTCATATAAGCTGCTTCACTTCAAGTTCAAGTTCAAGTTTATTATTACAGGCAAGCTTTCGCTATATGCCAAACATAAAATACATACACAAAACAATACAAACAATAATAAAAGCGAGACAACAAAGAAACACATAAGATGCAACTACAACTGCATTCAATTGTCTCTCCATAGCTATAAAATCCATCAGTCATCTGTCAGGGTGTTAGTCTCCCAACCCCATATATTCTAGCCCAATGATAGTAGATACATAGCTATTAAACATACATTCTTTAGCTCCAAGTATCCGCTCTCTTTTTAAGAGCAAGACGCGCAAACATCGTTACACTTTTAAGAAGAGATTCATCCATCGCGGCTAAAACCTGCTGACGTTTAGCCTCCGTAGTTGGGAATAAATCATCCCCCCCATAATGACACTAACCAAACTTGCCTCAAATCATCATAACGTGGGCAAAAAAATAGCATATGGTCCACATCCTCCACAGCCTTGCCATTGCAATATTAGCTGCTTCAGTTGCTGTTTAGTTTTCCCATCTGTTTGGAGGTGTCTGACTTGTGCCTCCTTTATCAATTCTGCCTTCGGGAGCCTGAAGAAACTCTTTGGCAACCCTATTATGATAACTGTCCTTGACACCCGAAATCAAAACTAAAACAACAAACACTGCACACTCTGGTCAATGATTTGCTTATTCCACTCTTAGAGCTGAGTTCCAGAAGGCTCTGGCAACTCACTCTCTTCAGATTTGGGATTTATTCCCTCCAGAGGATACCACTCGTTTGGCTAACCTCCTATGTTTTTCTACACATTGGAACACAATTCTGAGTGTAACCCTTCTCATTGGGCGCCACTGTCACGGGGTTCAGGTCCACTACCCCACGTTTCTGGGTTAGGTGACTCAGTTTCCCTCACTTACAGCCAACCTGAATCACTTCTCTCTCTAGCTGATTCAGTCCTGCAAGGGGAACTACACATATGTCACCCAAGCTCCAGAGACTTCCTGTTCCTAGACTCTCTCTCTCTGGATTCACAAGTGCATGAGGGCACAAGATCTCCGATTGTGTTCTCCAATGTGAGACAACAGAAAGTACTTCCTAGTAAAGAAGAAAGTTTATTGATTACATAAACAAAGATAGTTTGAATGCAGAGTGGCAAATAAAACAAAAGTATATAAGGCAATCCTAGTCTGTTTTGTGTAAGTCTCTGGTTAAAATCTTACCCTACAGAAAGTCCTTTCTCAGCCAGATGTAGTAAGGCTGAGATTGTCCTTCAGCTGGTTAGCCAGCAAAGTTTCTTCTCCAAACTAGCCTTAGGGAAAAAGATCTCTCCTCTTTTATATGTATCTAAGTTCTTTATTTGACTTTCCCACCTGGGGACCTTGTGCTCCTCCTCACATAGGCAGGAAAAGATTCATTTGCAACTGAATGATCCCTGTCTGGTTTCTTGCAGAGGTGCTAGGCTTTTCTGAATACACATTCAGCATCTATTTGTCTCTATCCATTACATGAAGTGAGTTTCCAGCTCTCAGATTTTACCTTACATGATTGCATGAGGTGAGTTTCCAGTTCTCAGCTTTTACATTACATACATGTTGAAACTTTACTTTTAGATATTTGTTAGACCTGTAGTCCAGTATCTCCTTGTGACACCCATTGCCCACCTTACGGGCAGCAGACCGGCCTCTCCTGCTTCCCTTCTCCATTTCTCCCACCCAAAGAATGCACACGAAGATTTTATATATTATTTTTTTATTTATTTATTCAAATTGGTAGTCTAATATTATATATATCTACACTAATTCTAACTACTGCTATTAACTATTCTAAAACATATGGAACTAAATGGAATATTATCTAATATCTACAAAGGCCTAGTCCTATAAAATATTAAAACTGAATCACTACACACTATCTCTATCTATCTCTATAACTAAGCTAACAGCTACATCTATCTATCTATCTATCTATCTATCCACAGGGATTGGGGGGGTGGAAACACAGACAACTCACAACAAACAACACAGGGAGGGGGACAAAACTTAAATGAAACTGAAATGAAACCTAAATCAATCTAATCCTACTCTAAATAAATCCAAAAACAGGAGAAGGGAATCAGGGATGGAATATATACAGGGAGGAGGGAAGGATTTAATGGAGGGGAGGGAGAAACAACACAGGGAGGGTAAAAAATAAAAAATATACACCTAAATATATCTCATCTAATCTAAGCTGTACAGCTGCACTGCTGTGTGTGGGGCTGGGACTGTTGGACTGGAGGAGCCTGTTGTCACTTTGCTTCTCCCTCCTCCTTCCCCAGGTAATAATTGCCAGGGTGGGGCCCTGTGGGACAAGCTGCACTGCTGTGTGTGGGGCTGGGGCTGTTGGATTGGAGGAGCCTGTTGTCACTCTGCTTCTCCTTCCTCCTTCCCCAGGTAATAATTGCCAGGGCGGGGCCCTGTGGGACAAGCTGCACTGCTGTGTTTGGGGCTGGGG